>JBCEWC010018243.1:0-12065 GCA_038996855.1 Solanum aculeatissimum
TATTTCTTTTCATAAATCCACCCATGCCTTCACATGGGCAAATTATTCTACAACTAAGAGAAATTATTCTACAACAAAACTGTCTTTATGATTTCTTCCCTATATTATACTAGATCTTCTCTCACTGAGGTTGAGCTTCCATCCTCAGATAAACATAGATTCTTATTTGATACTTGAAAGTTATTTTCATTCATAGATTCTTGATGTTCTTCAAGTTTATAGCAATTTCTTCAAGTTCTGATATCATTTCACCTGATTCGTTGAATTTTTCACTTGAACATACCTTTATCTTGAGGTATCTAGTTGATTTTAATAATAACTAGTTAATTTGATCGATTTGATGCCCCAACCTAATAGATGATGAGAGTGTCCATCGAGTTCTAAATAGTTGTCCCATCAATTAAGAATGGTGAAAATTTCTATTCAAATTTTCTTGCCCAGTTGAACTTCGTTCGAACTGAAACCTCTGTATGTTCGTAGGCTTTCAATTCAATTCAATAACTTTCCTATTATTTTAAGTAATATTAAGTATTAAAATAATATTATTTTAGATTTTTTATTTTTGAATAAGTTGAATCTGTTATTTACTACTAGTAATAAACAAGTTATGTGAAACAGAAACAATACACCAACTTGATCGACTGATTGATTCACGTAACAAGTAATGATAGTTCCAATCGAATTTTAAATAAGTGGTCCACCTCTCAGAATATGATGATTTTGATCAAAATTTTGTTACCCGTTTAAACTTCACTCGATTTGGAACCGTTATATATTCATCGACTTTCAAAATAATTTAATAACCTATTTACTTTTGACTAGTAAAAAGATTTCGTGAAACAGATATCATCTCAACTCGATTGATTGATCGACTCATCTAACATATGTGATAAGAGTTTTGATCGAATTCTAAATATTTAGCTCATCTATTTAAAATAGTCAATATTTTGATCAAAATTTTCTTGTCCATTTAAACTTCGCTCGAATTGAATTTCTTTTTACATGAACTCATTATTTGATATAGAATAAATGTAAGAGGTGATAGTTGTTATTATTATAAATAAGGGATACCTATAAACAATAATAATACAGTACTATCTTTATGAAATCTGCATGGGTGACTAATTTATAAAAATAATAATAGTAGGTTTAGGTTTAGGTTTATGCATTGTTAATTTCTAGGTTTTTATATCATTTATATTTACTACGAGGCTAGGGTTGGTTTTATCATGGTGCGCACGATACCACGTAAAACAAATTCAGAATGACACATCACCCATGCATTTCTTGTTTTATCATGCTGGCTATGTACCAACATGTATTCATGTCTATCTTCTATAGGTTCTCCTAAAATTGGTAAAAATAATTGAGGCCATAAAATTAGTCTATAAAAATATTATTATTATTATTATTATTATTATATATATAGATACTTAATCGTAAGGGTAATTACAAGAAGGGGCCCTAGTATAAGAGGCTAAGAAGCAGCTGAAGTAGGTAGTTATTCATTGACGTGTCTACTTTAATTGCTTGATTTTAAAATTTTTAATAAAATTAATCCATCGATAAATTTAAGGGGACAAAGGCTAAGAAGCAGCTGAAGTAGACAGATATTGAACAACATATCTGCTTTAGTTATTTACTTAAATAGATAACTATTTATTAACATATCTATTTTAATTGTTTAATTTTAAAAAAATTTGAAATATTATCGACGTTACATAAAAGTACAGCATAAATGATGTTTATCCTTTTATCACATTTTTTGTCTTGGAGGGTGGTAAAATAGTAGAAGGAAATAAATATTTGGTCCCATTATCTGTGCTAATTGCCAAAAGGACAATATATGAGACTAGTATTGCTTTTCATACGAAATTGAATGAACTTGTCTTTTTTAGTAAAATCCAAATATGAATATATAACTCCCTCTTTTTCCAAGGAGTGAATTATTTATTATCTTTATTTTGTTTGCATGTGCATGGTTTATTGGTAACAGAATTGGCAAAATAATATATAGCTTTAGGGAAAAAGACAATTTAATATCCTGCCAAGGTCATTCATGTGCATTGCATGTATAACAAATTCCTAATTCTAGATACCTTATAATTTAATTTACTTGTTCGATATTTATCCCATGCATTTGTGAAATATTCTCCAACAGGACTAGATTAAGATAATTTGAACATGTTCTTTGTGCACATATATACAATAATCTTTCCAGTAAAATGATCGAAATTTCTTTTATTTTAATAAGAGATATCGAGAAAAAAATAATCTTATTTTCCAAAAAAAAGAGGGGGGGCTCAATAATGCATGAATCTGAACCCTAATAAATATTAGACGCCAAAATTAATTGAAAATTAAAATAAAGTTATATACCGATCGAGTACTATACATTAAAATATGTGTATTATACAACAATTAAATAGTATCCAGCAGTTATAGTCGTTATAAATAAGAATTCTTAAAATGATCATATAATTCATTAGAAAAGTGTTGAATAGATTTTTCCGATAGCAAAAAAATGTTTAATTGTCCAAAACTTTCATAAAATATATTAGTTAAATAAGATGTTTAATCGATGTCAAGTGTCGCTTTTTCCTATTCAAGAATCTCCTTTGCTCTAAGTGAGCGCGATTCGAAAGCTAGAATGCTTATACCAAACATATGTAAAAATAATAATGATATATTTTGATGATCGCGAAATATTTATGAACATTCAGAAAAAAAAAATCAAATTTCGAAGAATAAGATGAAAAAACATAGAAGGATATTGCAAAAAGTTGAAAATAAGACAAGAATGGGCCCTAAAGAGTGGGTTTGAGTTTGCTCATGGGCTGATAAAAGATGAGCCCATACATTGACAGTATTTCAGCCCATCTCCATATCATTGAATTACCTCTTTCATCTTTTTAATATACTAAACAAGACAGAGCTGTTCATATGGTAAACACCCTTCTTCTCGGGTTCGAGTCACCAACACATGTAGCAAAAAAAGGTGGGAGATACCTACTATTGCATCCGACGTTAATCTTTTACTCTCTCCCCATTCATTTTTAGTTGTTTGATGTGTTTTGATTTTAAAATATGCCTGCCTTATTTGCCATATATTTTATGTCGTACAAAGCTAATGTTAGAGAGTAACGTTGTTGATGTTAGCATTTCGTCATGTGACAACTATTTGGAAAGTCAAACAAGACGCTGCATTTGTGGAATTTTTATTGATATACAAGAATAAAATGCAAGATTTTATTTATGAACAGGCTCCCAAACTGAGAGTGCATACATGATTCTTCCTTTCCAGCCTTGCAAAATCCAGTTGCTATCTTCATCAACTAGAAAATCCGCGTGATAGAACATTTTCACCTTCGTCTTTACTTCCTTGACGATGTCTTGATCCAATGGAAGTTGCCTGAACCCCGCTATCTGATTCCTCACTGACCATTTCTTGTAACTTTCCGGCCTCTCAACTCTCTCCGCCCCTTCACTTGCTATAACATTCATGATATCTCTTCCGAACACTTGCTGCTCAAACATCATCCTTCCTTCATCTTCTCGTGGCATCGTTGCTTCAAACATGTCAAATTGTGACGAGAAATGGAATAAAGCCTCGCGGAATCTTGTAGTGAAAAAAGAGGCATTGTACATAGCGTTAACGATCCCATGGACGAAGTAATGTGGATTTATTTCCCTGATCAAGTTAAGAACAGCATCTCTTGGATTTCTGTTACCATGAGTTATTACTGTTTCATCTAGGACATTTTTTAGCCTGTACAAACAATTGACCACGACGATTTCATCTCTGTTGATGTCCAGATCATCTAGTTTAATCTCATCCCATTTCTTTGCTATTGCTTTGTACTCAAAGGGAACATTAAATCTCTTGCAATATTCCTCCAAACGTCGTCCTGTCTCCTCAACTCTCTCAGCTGGTCGAAAACCAGGCTGAGGGAAATCGATTCCTGTGATTCGAAGATTTGGAGGTCCCCCGGGCCTAAGAGAAATCCCGTGTATTATACAAGGCCATTGAAATCCATAGAGGATCCCGAAATCTATTATGTGAATCCTGGGTGATTCACTTGTTAGTTTCGCGATAGACTTGTTGGCGAATATGTTTGACATCCTCTTGAATGGACAGGCAGTGATGTAGATCTGATAAGCTTTTAAGAAATCTGCAGCTGATATTTTCTTGCTTGTGGTCAATGTTGCATCTCCGCCACCAAAACGAGCTTCGAGGGCATTGGCGAAGCAATAGGCCAATCTTTCAGTAGCGTCACCAAAGGGAGAAGAATGCTGCCTAATTTTCTTGAGAACCTCTATGAATGTCTTGGTGTTGTAGCTTGCTGCAGCCTCAGCGCAACGCGTTAGGAGACTAGTAAGATCTACTACTTCATTCTTCTTCGTTCCTTTTTTGCTTCCACGAGGCCTTCCGCGTTTAGACTGCTTTATATGACAGCTCTTTTGCTTCTCCCATGCTGCGTTATCCGATGACGTTGCTGATTTTGATCGATTCTCATAGAAGGAAGGATTCAAGCCTGGACAGAGAAGCGCTTTATCGTAGTGCTCCTCTGTTTTGTCATCCTCTGTTCCATCACTCGCAAACTGCTTCCCTTTTGAACTGTCACCATTTTCTTCTCGACTGTGCTTCTTGTTACCACCATTGCCTTGACAACAATTGTTGGCAGTAATACTAGCAACTTGCTGATAATTGTTTAAACCAAAATCATCAAGATCAGAATTGATGGTGGACTCAACAAATTGATTCACAGCATCACAGTAATCATCACAATGAACTACTGAAGGTGGATTGAGTGCCTCATAAAAAGATTTCTCAGCAGCTTGAAGAGCGATGCAATCTTGAAACATACAAGGCCTATTTTCCAAATCATCTTGATCATCCATAAGCATTTGATGTATATACTTAAAAACTCCATCGAAGTAATCCCCTTGGACTACTGTTCGATCACTACCACTACCAACAACAATCTCTTCTTCTGATGGTCGTCTGCTTGAAAAGCAGAGAACATCATTAACTCCTCCTTCCATACGATTATTGTTCAAACTGAAACGATGACAGAATTCAATTCCATCAGATGATCTATGATCACCAAGGAAATGAGTGCTGGTATTCATCACAGAAACACTCTTTTTGTTGATTCTTGATGAAGACAACAGATACGTGTTACTTCACTATTATTATTACTATATATATAAGAAAGAATAAAGTTTTCTCACCGGGATATAGGGGAATTTTAATTTTCTTGATGCTCTAAAGTTGCTATATGTGGTTACTTTTTTCCAGCACATTCACTTTATATTTGCTACTTGGACCTTTGCAGTTGGTTTATCATATTCTCGTATATGAAGGGGTCTTGGGACGGTAAAATGTAGAGCATCTCCGTCAAAAAATTTGTGAGCTCATATTATCTATCTTGGAATCATTTTTAAAGTATAACTTTGTTAGTCATAATTTCTTTTTATTTAAATAATAAATTATGATCAAAATGTTACCATAGTGTGTATATAAATAGAAATAGACTTGAAAATTGTCAATATTCATAAGAGTTGATTATATATTTTTTAATAGACAAAAGAACAATAGCCGAAATGAGCAAGAGATAGAGGAAACCGACTATAATTAAATTGCTATTTTTAGAAAGATTTAAATTTTGAAATTTCTAGATTTATATAATAATTTTAAGTTATAATTATAAAATAATATAATTTCATGAGCCATAAATAAGGTTGAAGTAAACAAATTCAAGTTGATGTAAAATAATAACTAAGTTGTTAATAAATAAGACATGTTTACTTATATACTAATTATTTTTCTTGTGTTTTGTCGATGTCGGACTTCTCATCTCAAGATGGTTTGTTACATACACTCCCTCTATGGACTCAACATTCTTGCTAGGGATGGCAATGGGGCGGATGTGAGGCGGGTTTAGAGCTATGCAAGGTGAATGTGAGTTTAAAGTTATGTTGAGCAGGGTGGGTGCGGGACGGGTTGAAGTAACTATTTTTAAAATTAATGCGGGGCGGGACAGGTTGTGGATTCAAAAACCAAATAGGAATTCAAAGAAAATTAAATATTTGTAATTAGTAAAAATCAAAGATATAAACTTTTTATATTAAATATTGACTTTAATTTTATTTTTTTCTAAATTTAAATGATACATGTCTGATAAATTATTAGTTCTTAAAATGTTAATTAGAAACTTTTAATTAATGATTAAGAAACATTGTTGAAATGTCAACTAAAAATAGTTAATTAGTGAAAATTAAAAAAATTATGAATTCTAATTTTACATATTAAATTCAATTAAAAAATAAAAGAACTTAAAACTTTAAGTGGAGCGGGTTTATGTGGGGAGGGGTGGGGCGGGTCGAAAATGAAAAAAGTCACCATGCGGGGCGGGGCGGTTTAAAAAAATTGCGGGTTGAGGTCAACCCGCCCCGCACCCGCCCCATTGTCATCCCTAATCCTCGCTGAGATTTATCACATTGTATGAGATTCGCCTAGACTCAACACTGAGGTTTGCCCTGTCTCACCGGAATTCTCCTAAACTCAATTAAACTCTAGCCCCACATCGACAAGGCTCACATAGGAGTGACTCTGCTACCATCTATAATAGTCCATCCCGCTGGTGTTATTATCCACTTTGAGTCTAGGCTCGCACATTTTCAAAACACGTTACTAGTGTTTTCTTATATACTCAATACCTTTCTTACCGATCTGAAACTTTTCAACTTAGAATGAGTTGTTACCGATCATAAACTCAAAATACAACAATAAATATGATAACTTCAAGTTGATGTAAAATAATACTGAACTAAGTTTCTTAATCAATTATTTTTTTAAAAAATAGTGAGTAAATTTTTGAAGGAGACAAAGAGGGTTGTAGGTGGGGACATTTTTTGTAAATCTCGAAAATTCAATTATTGTTGCCACTCCATTTGGTTCCTTAACATGTGATTTCCTGTCATTATTTTAAATACTAATGGCATCAATTATTAATTGAAAAAAATATTGATTTGAATTATTCACAATAAAGATAATATAATAATATTTCACAAGTGGGATCTGAAGAGGGTAAAATGTACGCAGATTTTATCTCTATCTCATAGAGATAGAGAGGTTATTTTCAGAAAATCCTCGTCTAAAAATCGAGCCCCATAAGCAGAAGATACTAGATATGAAGAAGAAAAAAAACGACTAGTAATGAAAAGCAAATGATAGTATGATATAAGATGAATAATAACAACACAAGATATAGGGACACGACTACTCCTACTAACCTGGCCTACTATAATCACAAGGTCATACATCGACCTACCTCTACTAGCCTATTAACATTCTACCCTAATACGCGACTTCCCCTCTTTTCTATCTAAGGTCATGTCCTCGGTGAGATGAAGTGTCGTCATATCATGTCTGATCATCTTCCCTCTAATACTTTTTCGGTCACAATAAAAATAATATTAAAAAAAATGAGTCCTTTTTTTAAAAGAATAGTTCATACTTTAAAAAAAAAAAGGGATAAAAATGCAATCAATCTTTCATCTTGATTCATATTCAATAAAGACATAGTAACAAGTTTTCTTTGTGTTTGTGCCAAGTGGTGGAGCCACGCTGTGTGACACTTATTATGAAAAAAATATACTATATAGTTATTTGTATATTTTATGTAGAATTCATTTGATTTTTTTTTAGGTATATTTTTTTATATTTTAAGAATTCTTTGTGAAAATATTCATTCGTAAGTATAACATTTATTTGTTAAAATTGGTCCATTAATTTGCCTCTTTTCAACATACTGTATATTAGTTGAATAATTACCAAGAAATTCATATGTTCAAATCTATCTTTTATATCTATATCTATATTTATACTAGCTTAAAAGTATAAATTTTTTAAATTTAAATGTCAAATTATTATAATACTCCCAACTAAATATACCCCTTACTTGAACGTTACCGTATCATAATACCCTCAATAAAAACATCTAAATTTTTTTAAATTGAAATATGCCCAGCTGGGCTTTTTATTTCTGAAGAATCCACAATAAGAACATAAGCAATGTTTTTGGCCCAACCCGGTAGCCCATTCCTACTCCAATATCTATGAAAGAACAAAACCCTTCTAGCACTTTCCTAATCTCTTCAACTCTATTGTCGCTTCACTATATTTTATATTTATATTAATAATAAATAATTTTTCATATTGAAATATTATGATTTTTTCAAAATGTTGTGATCTTTTCAAAGAATTATAACTTTTCTGAATGATTGTAACTTTTTTGATAATACACAATAAACAATTATTTATACTATCCTTTGTTACTATAAGAGAAGTTTGCTTTCGATCATTTTTAAATATACACCACACTTTAATTTGAATGTTAAATTTTATTAATATCCCTAATTAAAAACATTCAAAATATATCTTTTATATTTATATTATATTATATTAAAAGCCGACACATTTACTCGATATAAAATTGTTCACCAACTTTCTATCTAATAACTAGTCCATTTGTCTTAATTAATATCATGACATTGATTGACATAAAATTTTATTAAATAAATAAAATTATGATTTAAAATAAATTATATATACTTGTCAAGTTATAAATTATTCAATTAATTATAAGATTATCTTTTTAAAAATATATAAGTGGATCAAACAAACAAAGAAATGTCATTGCCTAAATTGAAATGGAGAGAGTGACTGAATTGATTAATAACATTACCTAGCTTAGGTTAGGTGAGGAGAATAAATAAAGTCATACCCTTTAATATAACCTTTAAGCTTAATTATGTTACATAACATGCATTTTCATTTTAATTGAATTTGTGAGAAAATACATGCATATTAAGAAAATATTCAAAGATAAAATTTAAATCATATTTTTTATTATTGCCCTTTGTGAAGTCATAAATATGTAGTGTATTTTAGCTCCTAAAAAATATAAAACTTCAATAAATGAAACAGTGGCGGAACCACACTTTGGTCGGAGGGTTCCTTCGGCGGAAAATTATACTATTTAATACCTAGTTAAAATTATTTTGATCTATATATATATAATAGATATTGAACCCCCTTCAACTAATTCGTATGTTTGCTTTTTTGAACCCTCTTAATTAAAATTCTAGCTCCGCCACTGAAATGAAAGGGCAAATATGAAAAAAGTTTCAAACATTCATCTTAAACTTTGAAAAATTCAATTATTTTGAACCTTGAAAAAAACCTTAAAAATTCAATTAATTTGGGACAGAAGGATTGGCGAAATAATTAATATGTGTTGTGGATTAGTTGGTTGTCCAAAAGTTTAATGGAAATGACAATTTTCACCCAAACAATGCAATTAATTCTTCCTAAGTGAAGATCCAAGTTCATTTAGCACCATGGTTATTATGGTCTAATATTCAAAATTCTGTTGAACAAAAAGCTAAGAACATTTTCAGATAAAGGTAAATCTTGATTCAAGAAGAAGAATGTTTTCTATAAAACTTACAAGGTTTTCACTTTTCAATCAAAATAACAACCATAACTGATAAGGAGTGCTATAAAGTTCAGAAAGATCTTGGTTTCATCACAATGGTGGAATGCTTCAAAATGTGGAGACTGAACTGTCCACCTTTCTCCGCGGTGTCGAGCTTCGACTGCCCTGGAGGAGGCAACATCTCAAAGTTCTGCACCAAACGTCCCAAAGTGATGCCAAGAATTGGCAATGCAAGGATGATTCCAGGGCAACTCCTCCTACCAACACCAAATGGAAGAAATCTGAAGTCATTGCCATTGGCCTCAACGTGCTTCTCCTCCTCGAAGAACCTCTCAGGCCTGAACTCTTCAGGTTTCTTCCAGTGAGCAGGATTGTTGGCCAGCCACCAAGCATTAACCAAGATTTTGCTTTCAGCGGGAATATCATATCCAGCAAGCTTTGCATCGTGAAGGTTCATGTGTGGGACTAAGAGAGGAATTGCCATCCGGAGTCGAAGAGTCTCTTTGATCACAGCCTGAAGGTATGGAAGCTTGTGGGTGTCTTCCTCAGTTACTTGCACTCCTGGTCCAAGAACTGTATCAATCTCGTCACGGAGTTTCTTTTGGATGTGAGGGTGGTTGACTAGTTCTGCAACACCCCACTCAATTGACCACAATGTTGTTTCAATTGCTGTTCATGACAATAATTAAGCATATTAGTTGAATAATGGACTAGCCAAGAAGTTTATGAACAGATACAAACAACAAAACATGCTTCAATGATTCTAAATGCTAGCTTTAGAACAATGGTAGGGCGCGTGGCTCTCTGAGTTTCTCCTCATCAAAGCTCACTTATTGCTCATACGAGAAACTACCTCAGGACCACAGAAAATTCCAAGATCTACAATTAATGAGTTCAAGATCTACAAGAGAAACATCACTTTCACTTGTTACCATAAGGTTCAAGTTGCTACTTATTTTCGGTTTCTACTTGAATATTACCACAACAGCTTATTTGCAAAATATACTTCAGAACTTTTAGTACATCTCCACTATCATGATAATAATTAGCATGAGATGGTATAAGTTATGGACAGTTGGATGCCTTGAAATGTGCACCAACAGTCTACCTAACCCCCATCAAGATATTGGTAAGTAAACCAACCATATCAGACTGTTACCTAACCCCTTATTTGGAATTTCTCAACTACTACTTTTGAGTAAAAAAACAGGAATAAACTGGAACAGAGCTCTGTCAAGCTTTCACCCATTCCAAAATATTCCACACTGCCGCCCCTCGTAGGAGTCTGGACTGTGTCTCAGTCCTGGTGTAGTTGATCATCCTCACGGACCAGTTACTGATCATCACTTTGCTACTTGATTGCCTCACTAACTAGCTAACCAGACACGAGCCCCGCTCAGGCAGATTGCTCAATTTGCTCCTCGGCCTATGAGGTATTAGCAATCGTTTGCAGATATAGTTCCCCTCCCAAATGCATTCACTTATAACTTGTGTTAGTCTGAGTTTCAGATTAGGATAATTGATACTAAGTTCCTTAAACTTGGTAATACGTGGAGATGACGTTGTGATTCGTGGTTTATCAGTCAAACACACCATTCTGTTATTCGCATCCAAAAGGAACACACAGGGATACCAAACCAAGTATCATTAAAAGTTATTTTCAAACATTTCAGTAGGAGATGCACATACTAAACGAAACTAGAACAAAATAAATTCGGATCATAAAAATATGCTATTTTGAAACATACCGGCAACATTGATGTTCTCAACAATGTATAGAACGTTATCCTCATTGATCTCTCCCTTCTGTTGAGCATCAAGAATGTGATCAATGGCACATTTCAGAGCATTGCTGTCCATGCTCTTGGTATTTGCAAGCTTCCTGCACAGAGCAATAAAATGTTATAAACTAGCTAGACCTTACAGCCCTTGGGAAATTCCAAAGCTTTACTATATGGTAAAGGGGCAATCTATATTATCCATCTTTTGGTTTTAGCATATACTTAAAGCAATATTCGGCTAAACTTCCCTTTATCTCTCTTTAAATAGCTTAACGACTAAAATTTACACTAGTATAGCTCCAATCCTTTTATTTGCAGCTTTAACAAGACAAATTTGGTCCATAATACTAGTATAGCTCTAATTAACTTGGTTAAAATCTAGTAAGAAAATGGAGGGCGAGCTTAACTTGACTTCAAAAGCTAGCTCGATTGCTCAAGATCATATGAGGAGTTCAATGGCACCATCCTAAGGCAATTGTTCTCTTTGGGGGTGGGTGTTTGGGAGGAGATTCCCATAAAATTGAAGACAGTTTGTGATTGATCCCCACATCCTAAAGATCTTTACCAACAATACACCTACTTTAAAAGAGATAAATGAGTAAAGATTGGTTCTTTAGATTGATCCTATATCCTACACATCTACATTAAGAGAATAAAACAAAGGAAAATCAAGAATTGTGCATAAAAGAGACAAAATGAACTGAACTTACTTTCTTTCATCAACAAAGTAGTCTTTGAATAGCTTCAACCTCTTCTCCTTAACCTCCTTACAGATCTT
>JBCEWC010018244.1:0-12065 GCA_038996855.1 Solanum aculeatissimum
CCCATTTCCCACTCAATTTGACCCCCTAAGCAAGAATATGAAGTTGGATTTTTGAAAAACAAAATGAATTTTTAGATTTAGCTAAAACAAGTTTCCGATAAATTCCGAAGCACATTTTTAGGAACGTTTTGGGTCGTTTCAGGTAAGTTCAACTCATAAGTAACCCTAACAACCTACTTTAAGATCTTAAAAGGTCCCACATACCTAGGGCTCAATTTCCCATTTTATCAAATTATTTCACACCCTTCATAGGTACAACCTTCAAATAAACCCAATCTGTTACATTGAACTCTATATCCCTTTTTCCTAATATTGGAATATGACTTTTGATGACTTTGAGTAATATTCAACCTTTCCCTTATAAGCTTCACCTTCTCCATAGCATCAAATAAAAAATTGGGACCAAGTAATGCTATCTCACCTACTTCAAACCAATCCACTGAAGATCAACATCTACTCCCATATAAAGCTTTAAATGATGTTATCTCTATATTTGAGTGATGACTATTATTGTAACCAAATTCGATGAGTGGTAGATAATCATCCCAATTACCTTTGAGCTGAAACACATAAGCCCTCAATGTTTCCTCTAGGGTCTAAATCATTCTTTTGCCTTGCCCATCAGTTTGAGGATGAAAAGTGATGCTTAACTTCATATTGGTATTGAATCCTTTTTTAAATAATTTCCGAAAATGAGAAGTAAATTGAGTTCGACGATCTAGTATGATGGATAATGGAATACCATGCTATATCACCAATTCACAAATGTACAATTTAGCATAATCCTTGGTACTAAAAAAAGTTTTGACTGGTAGAAAATGGATTGATTTTGTCATTCTATCTATGATCACCCATATGGAGTCATGTTGCTTCCAGGTATGAGGCAAACCCATCAAAAAGTCCATATTCAAATCTTCCCACTTTCAAATAGGAATTTCAATGTCTTTGGCCAGGCCACTTAGCCCTTGATGTTTTACTTTCACTTATTTGCAATTAAGGCACTTCTCCACAAACCTTGTTATGTCCTTCTTCATGTCATTCCACCAATACACTTTCTTTCTTCATACATTTTGGTTGATCCGGTATGTATAGAATATAAAGAGTTGTGGGTTTCATTCAAATCACACCTCTTAGTCCATTAAAACTTGGGACACATCACCGACCTTGGTAACGAAGTATACCATCTCCACTTTGTGATAAGACCTCTACTTTCTTTTCACCAACCAATTTATTTAACTCAACCAATATTGGATCCAAGTCTTGATTCGATTTTACATCCACTCAAATGATAATTTGGACCATTATGAACATGAATACTACCCTCGTTAGAATAACTCAATCTTACCCCCACCCTAAAACATATACCAAACAGTGTACATACTTCACCAACTCCTTTTTCTTATCTTCAACATGAGCCACACTATCCATAGACAACCGACTAAGTGTATCAGCCATAATATTTGCCTTGCCCAGATGATATAGATTACTCATGCTATGATCCTTTAGTAGTTCAATCCAACTTCTTTGCCTCAGATTTAGGTCCTTTTGGCTAAACACATATTACAATCTCTTGTAGTTGGTAAACACATCAACATGCACCTCATAAAGATAATAATTCCATATTTTTAAAGAAAACACCATCATTGCTATCTCAAGATCATGAGTTGGATAATTTCATTCATACACCTTTAATTTCCTTGACGTATAAGCTATGAACATACCATTTTATATTAGGACACAACCCAAACCAATAAGTGAGGCATAATAATAAACCACAAATCCATCCAGCCCTTTTGGAAATGTTAAAATAGGAGACAATATCAGTTGATCCTTCAAAGTTTAGAAACTTTTCTCACATTCATTCGACCATTGGAATTTCACCTTCTTTTGGGTCAAATTGGTCAAAGACGATGTAATGGATGAAAATCCTTCAACAACCCTTTTATAATACCTGGTCAAACCCAAAATATTTCTAATATCCAAAGAAAAAAATGATCTAGGATAATTCTTCACCACCTCCGTATTCTTTGCATCAACCTTAATCCATTGCAAAACACCACATGCCCAAGAAATGCTACCTTTTTAGCCAAAAATCGCACTTGCTAAATTTTGCAAATAGTTGTCTATGACTTAAGATTTGAAGCGCCACTCTCAAATGTTCCATGTGTTCTTCCTCATTATGGTAGTAAATCAAGATGTCGTGTATTAAGATAACCACCAACATATCAAGAAAATGCTTAAACACTCTATTTATTAGGTCCATGAACACTATTAGAGCATTGGTCAATCCAAATTACATAACTACAAATTCAAAGTGGTTATACCTTGTCCAAAATGCCATTATTGGAATATCATATTCCCTCAACCTCAATTGATGATAGACGGGCTAGAAATCAATTTTGGGGAAGTGACTGGCCCCTTGAAATTGGTCAAACAACTCATTTATCCTCATAATTGGTTACTTGTTCTTTACACCTTATTCAGTTGTTGGTAGTCTATACACATTTGAAGTGACCCATCCTTCTTCACAAGTAATACGAGGGCATCCCATTGTGAAATACTTGGTCATATAAATCCCTTCTTCAAAAAGTCTTTCAATTGTATTTCAACTCTTTTATTTCTACCGGGGTCAATGGTATGCAAGGATTGAGATAATTGGTTATTGAGGAGGAGTCTATACCAAAATCAAACTTCTATTTAGGGAGGCACATCAAGTAAGTCACCAGGGAAAATATCGGGACACTTATTTACAATAGGAACTGACTTAAGAGGAGGAGTTTTAGAATTTACATCATTGACCCTCACAATGTGATACATACACCTCTTAGCAATCAATTATGATCTTTAAAACACAAAATGAATCAACCTTTAAACTCTTAATCATTACCCTTTCATTCTAGAACTGACTTATTTGTAAATTGAAACTTAACCCTACGAGTACTATAATTAATAGAGGCATATGAAACTTGCAACCATTACATACTAAAAATGATGTCATAGTCAGCCATGTCAAGTTCAACATCATTATAAGGAATAATTTGATGCAATACTAACATGAGATATTTTCTATGAACTCTTTTAGTTAGAACTGACTCACCAGTGGACTATAAACCAAAAAAAGACCTATCAGAATTTTTGGGCACACATCAAATCTATTGGCAACAAAAGAAGCAACTAATGACAAGTTGGCACCCAGATGGAGCAATGCATACACATCAAAGTTAAAGACCTTCAACATACCGATAATAACATCGGGAGTCTCCTCCACTTCTATCCTAGCATGAAGGGCATAAAATCAGTTATTGCATTGTGCACTACCTTTGTTGAGCTCCTTCTTTCCTTTGACCTGCTTGATAAACCTTTACTTGGGGATGAACTTTCTTACTCTTATTTGCAATACTTAGACAATTAGAAAGTTTATGGCCCATCTTTCCACATCTATAGCAAGCACTGAAACCCATCAAGCATCTTTCCCTAGGGCTCTTCCCACACGTAGAAAATTTAGGAAAAGTTTGTCCACCACTACCTTGAACCTTAGGGTATGGAACCCTGTCTTTGTCAAACGTCTTATTAAAATCATAATATGACCCTTGACCCTAGAACCTTTGGCCTTGTTGAAAATGACCATTTCCACCACTTGATCTCACATTAGAGAATCCACCTTCAAAATGAGCCCTCTTAAACACCTTTATCCTTCTCTCCTTAATATTTTCTCTTTTAGTTTATTTGGCCTCGATCATCAAATGAGATATGTCCATATCCTTCACAAGCATGGCAGTTCAATAGTCTTTGACAACTAAGTCGAAAACCCCTAATATGAATTTGCTCATCCTAGCATGGGGACCGACAACCAAGAAAGGAGCATATTTAGATAACTTTATGAAATTGACGGCATACTCCCTCACACTCATATTCTCTTAATTGAGAATGATGAACTCTATTATTTTGGATTTTCTTAGTTCAAGAGGGAAGAAACGATAAAGAACTACAATTTTGAACACTTCTGGTTTAATAGGACCATCATCAACTCTCTCTAATTTCTATTAAGCATACCATACTAGAGCCACTCCCTTGAGTTGATAGGCTGCCAACTCCACTTTTTGTTTAAAGACACCCCTATTATGGCCAATACCTTATACATTTCATTAATGTACTATTGGGGATTTTCTTCTATCTTTGACTCATAGAATTTGGGAAGGTTCATTCTAGCAAAGTCCCTCACTCTAGATGTTGGTGTTTGAGCATTGGGAGGACAACAACACCTTGTTGGCCTTGTTTGTCATGGATTGGGAAAACATAGAAATAGCGGTTTAGAACTTTGCATTAGTTACTTTCTCTCCCAAAGGGTCATAGGGATTTTTCCCTCATTAGCATGAACATCTCTAGGCACGAGTACTATTCTAGGAGACATTTTCTAAAAAGTGAGCAATCATCAAAAATAGAAAGTCTTAGGGCACATTAGATGGCACAACACGAATTATAAAAGAAGGGGAAAATCCTAAAATTCCTCATAGTTTCATACTCATAGATGTGACACATTTCACACCGATGAATAAGACTCTACTTGTGTAATGACCCTGAAGGTCATTTTTGACATTGTTGATAAAATTATTATTTTTACCTTCTCAAAAGTTGCCTTGAGTTATTTCTGGTTGAGTATAAAAGTCAAATTCAGAAAACCTTGTAAAAAGTTGAATTTTTTTAAAGGAAGAGTTTTGAAAGACTTAAAGTTTGAAATTTTGAGTTTTGACGTCATCTTGAGTTTCGGGTGTCGAAATGCAATTCTGTCAGTTCCATTAGCTCTAGAATACAAAATTCGGTCTAGGGGAACTGACAAAACTAAATTTGGAGTTAAATCAGAGATTTTGGATCTAAAGTTACATTTCTTAGTTGAATTTGAATCATAGTTTGACTTTGGTCAACATTCAGAAGCTCTTATTAGAATTCTGATAGTTTTAGTGGTTCTAGATGGTAAAACTAATGCTAGAAATGGTCTCGTTATAATTTCTATATTTCTCAAGGGTATTTTGAATATTTTGAGTTTTAACTAATTTCTTTGAGTCCTATCGAGTTCCGAGCAAAGGAGGACTCTAATTCGAATTCTAATGGTTCCATTGAGCCTGGAACTTCAATTCTTTTAGGGTTGCATGTTTGGTTCACAATCATAGGATTCTGAATGAGTTCTAAGGGTTAAAAAAATATGTTTTAAAGGGTGTTGGTACAAGTTGACCGCGGTCAACGCAGGTCAACAACCCTTTTTCTTTTGTTTTTATTGCTGAAAATATCTCTTTCTTTCCCATTTTTCACTACTCCACCATTTTCTTCCATTTTTGAGTTCTAAAAGCTTGGAGGTTCAATTTTGAGCAAGGTTTTTCATGAATTTTCATTTTGATATGCTTCCTAAACACTAAATCTTTGATTTTCAGTATTTATATTGTGATTTTGACTTGACATTTTTGGTTTCAGCCTCCAATTTTTATGGATTTTCAAGAATATGATTCAAACTTTAAATGATGATTTCTCTCTCAAATTTTACTCAAATTGTATGAAATTTTCACCCACAAGCTCCATTTTTTGTGTAGAAACTAATTTTGAGCTTAATGTCAAGATTTTGGATTTTTAAAAAATAGTCTTATTTTGTACTATGGTATCCTCGGGCCTAAATTCTATTAATATGGGTATCAATTGACTCTTTTTTATGCATATATCTCATTCTTTATAGTGGTTTGGTGTTTTAGAGTCAATTTTGTGGATTCATTCATCTAGTTTGGTATTTCATGTGTGGTTAAACATTTGAGATAGGTTTAGCTAATCTTTCTTGGGATTGGATTTAGGTTATTGAGTTTGTTTATTTAATAAGTCATGAGATTGGATCTATTCATAGGGAAATTGACTTGTGTGGTGATAAATGTGAGAGAAAGGGATGCTTATTGTGTTGATTAATTCATGATTTTTAACGTCAAAATGTGGGTTTTAAATTGGAGAAACTGGGGTTTTCTTGGACATTGATTGTGGATAGAAAAATTGTGATTGTGAGTTCATTTTAAGTCCTTTTTCAAAATGGTTTTCACCACTAGACTTCTTATCTATTGGACAACATTTTCATGTAAAAAATTTCATATTTCGAGAATCTTTTTTGGTATGAGATTTTTGGATCATTTTGCCCTTTTCGCTTGAATTGCTTGATTTTAGTTTCATTAGCTTCATAATACCATTGTGGTTATATATTTGACTAGATTGTGGTGACTTGGAGTATCGTAGAAGGGAAGATTCTTGATTTGTATTTATTGAGACTTCGATTAATGGAAGTGGACTTATAACCTCTTGTTAAATATTATTAAACCTTGTATTATCCTATGTGAGTGGGTTTGGGTGATTTGTGGCATGACATGGGATAGAATTATACTATTATAGGCTTAATCATGGAATTTCAGATTGAGTAATTATAAATATTGTGAATCCTTGACTGGTGAATTAAATGTTGAATTGTGAATACTTGTAAACTTGTAGATTATCTGGTATTGGTATTGAGGTTGTACTGATATTGAGATTGTGATGATATTAAGATTGCATATATTGCATTCACAGTGGATTCTTAAACTTTGTTAAGCTTACTTGAACAATATATTTTCTTAAATTGTGGTTGAAAACTACTTGGGTAATCATTATTTGAATAATTTGAACATGTACATGGTGAGACATGGTTCCATATTATGTAATTATCATGTGGGGTTTAAGCTAGATATTTAGAATTGTTACTCATTACTTGTGAATTTATAATGACTCATCATTGTGATATTTGAGTTTGAAATTGATCTTGCTATATCTGAGCATTATGAATAATTGATGATGAAATTGTTGAGTATCACTTGTGGGTTAGAGAATTGGTTATTAGCTAGTGATGGAAAAATCATTATGCATGGAATATTGTGATATTTGATTTGATTTGATATTTTTTCATATAATGTGGACTCTTTCATGCACTTCTGAATATTACATATGATTGTTGTATTGTTGTGCATTCTTGACTAAGTTTCGTTGTTATGAAAAGTTAAACGCAAATGATTTTGGCTAGAGAAAAACATTAATATAAAGGGAATGGGTCACACAAGCCGTGGTATGTGCAAATTGCTAATACTGGAAATGAGCCACATGAGTCGTGGCGTGTGAGATTGATTATACTTGAAATGGGCCACATGATCCATGACAGGTGACATTAAATATACAGGAAACAGGCCTCATAAACTAGGGTAGGTACATGGACATATATGTCCCCCATAGGTTCTGGCCTGATTATACCAGTGGATGTATATCGTAGGACCGACATGCATTAAGATTATTTGACATTGCATCGTATTATTCACATTTCATAGTATTCACTCCATTTCATATATTTCCTTTCTTGAAGTTGTTATATGTACCATATGTGATGTGTTGAATACTTTAAACCTTGTACATTGTTGAGATTGAACTATTGGAATATTGTGATATATAACAATTTGAACTTTGTACATTATTGAGATTGAACTATTGAAAGATTGGAATATATGTTGGTAATTTGAACCTTATACATTGTTGGGATTAAACTATTGAAATATTGTAATATATGTTGGTAACTTGAAACTTGTAAATTATGGAGATTGGACTATGGGGATACTATATTTTGTGATAGTAACTGCTTATATTACTGAGTGTAGGTGTGTAGTTCGGTGGTATGTGGTTGGGTGGATAGGATTATTTGTGTTCTTCATTACTTTACTTCAGGTTTAGTTTTCATTTGCTGAGTATCATATTGTTTGGTGCTCACCCTTTGTTACATTTTTGTAGATTATGAGCCTGACTCCTCTTGATTTGATTTCTCATAGTCAAACTGAGCTTCTGGATTCTTGAGAGGTAGTGTCTTGTCTCTTCAACAACCCTCGAGGATTTTATATTTATGTTATGTTTTATTCAAGGACTAGACAATGAAATGTGTATTTTCTTTTGAATGTTATAACCTAGTGGCTTGTACATTTGATACCAGTTTTGGGTTGGTTTGTATATTTGATTACCCTATGCTTATCCTAGCTTATTAGATTTTATTTCTTTCGCTCATAGTATTGTGTATTTAACTGATCAGGTTTAGGCCTACTTGTCTTGGTGGGTTAGGCAAGTGCCACCATACCCCATTTTTAGGTCATGAAAATTTAGTATCAGAGCCCCAGGTTCATAGGTCTCACATGTGTACAAGCCCAGTTGGGTAGAGTCTTAAGGATTAGTGCAGAGACCTCTATTATTTATCCTTAAGAGGCTAAGGAGACTCTTAGAAAATTCCCACTTATTCTTTTAATTCTTGTCATGCATGGTTGTTATTGGGTTTCTAGATATTTTGTGGTTTGGAATTCGATCTAGCTTTGAGAAAGAGGTAATGAACTTAATGGATGAATGTGTGATTAGCCTTGCAATATCCTATAATTTGAAGAGATTTGGGTTTGGTTGAGGTCCGATGAGGTATGTTAACGGTAAGGTATCGAAAGGAGAAATTGATTGAAAGACTTTATTAACACCATATTTTTTCTGGTTACCTATTCAACGTCGAGAGTGGAATTGTCCTGGTTTACTAGATGTTTGGGGCAATTAGTAAACATGGAATAGCATTGTATAAGGAATGAATATGTTATTAGTGCAATAATTATGGGATTATAGTTGTTATATTTGTCAAATGAAGGTTGCTTAGTATGGGTAGGAGATGGAATTGTGTTCATTGGAATCAAAACTTCCACTAAGTCTTCTTGGAGTAGGTATATACCATAAATAATTATAATACGGTTGCTATGGCGGTATCTATATCAATTTTGCTAAGGTTATGGACTCTATTGCTTCTATTATCCATCTAATTTGTAGAAGAAGTCATATTGTTTGGTGAGAGATGTAACTAATTTGATTATCTATGACAACTATTCAATAAGATAAAAGTGTAGACTATTCAAGCAAGAACTTCTCAAGAGGAAGGATACCTCCTGGATCTAGTGGGTCTTCTGATATGGCATTGGTAATATACAAGGATAGAAGCATTGGTATTTGAGTGTGAAGACTAGCTACTAAGGAGTTATTAATTGTTTCACTTTCTCAAATAGTGAAGTTTGGCATGACCATTACATTAGGAGAGAACTAATTGGTTGTTACTATGGATGCTTGAGTTTGGAATCGATCGTAAAAAAAAGTCATAGTACTGAATCTTGGGATGGGTATTAATATATCTAAGTGTGGGTTTTACCTCAGATATCTATATGGGGACTGGTGACTTCATTATAATCCAAGAGAAGTGCATTAACCTTGAGATAACAAGCATATGGACTAATGAGGTTTTGACAAGTTAACTTGTATGATTGTAATTGGGAATGTTAGAAGGAAAGTGGATGTGAATAATTGGTTGAGTCATTAAATTTGACTGGTGTGACTTGGAATTGGGTTACTATATCAACTATAAGATCAATTTTGTAGTATGGCATGGTTTTCTTTACCTTATTCGACATAAGGCAATATGGCTATACTTGCATCAGTTGAGTTAAGAGAATGTTGGGTAAGATTTGAGAGAGAAGTCTATAGAAGTTGACTCAAGTGTGAGAATGGGTTTCTTTATGGATTCTGGTTTAATGACTAGTACGACTTGGATTGCTTATGACGAGCACAATAGGATATATGAGTGAAAGCTTGATGATAAACTTGTGTATGCAATCTCTAGAGATTTTCAAGGTTTGTAATAATCATGATTGAGAAGGGAATTGATTTCAGAGTATAAATCAGGATCCAAGATTTCATGGTAAGTTTGCATTTGTGATAATTGATTTTGTCATGGTATCAATTAGCCAAGTAATGAGATGATTGATTACGTTGGTTACTGAGTATTTTGAAGAGGGTTTGAGCATGACTTAGATTATGAATAATGTTACTTTTGATGGTGAAATAACTTAATAATGTTGCATTTGAGTAGTTCATGTGAAGTAAAATGCAATCTACAGTAGAGTTTTTCTAGAAAATAATGACAATAAATGGGTTAGGAGCGAGTACATGAGCCTTGGACATCAAAGAGTTTGAGAATTTAGGGTATGGCCATGAGTATGGGTTAAGCATTCAAATATTCTTGCAACATTCATGACAGAGACAAGTTAAGAAAAGTGAAGGAGATTAGATACCAAGTATAGATCCATAGTTCAGAGTTGTAAATTGTATGAATTTTTGCTTTGAGATGACTGACTCACCGCCAGGTTATGAAAGATTATCAACTACTTTTTAGAAAGTTTGGTTTGGGTTGAATGACAAATAGTGATATATGATAAATTCTACATTTCATGTTAGGTTGAATTGTTCAATCATAATAGGTGACTCATGAAAGCACTACAGAAAGGACTTACGATTTTATGTGTGTCATTGATGATTTTAGATTGGATGGATACTACTTCATTGATGGAATTTAACGTAGACTATCATGATGGATTACGTGGATACTTCGTGGTAAATAAATGTTATGTGATTATGGTATACAAAATTTATGGGGTGATCAAGAATTTCTTAAGTTTGGCATGAGGGTACGAGTGATTGAGTGGATGTTGAGGTATTTTCCCCTCAAAGGGTTACATGTGGTTAAAGTTGATTTCTAATGAAATGATTTCAACTCATGGAAAAGGCACCAACAGATTTTGAATTAGTGTAATTTCCTTGATTAGGATCAGTTTCCAATATGGGATGCTTAGAGTTAGCTTGGAACAGATGGTAATAATTTATTTGGGAATAAGGGAAGTCATAACTTGAAGTTGTGAATAGTGACTGAAATTTCCAAGGAACTTAGGTGTTAATAATGAATTAGGGGGCATGAGAAAAGGATCGATAAGGTCATGATATCCTGTCGGCATTGAATTTCTGATTTTCGTTTTTAGATTATGGAGAAGATGTTATGTTTTGATGAGTTGAGTATGTTTCCAGCTATATGGGAAATCGATTTTGGCATCATGAGTAGAGAAAGGCCAAACAGATAAGAATCACATAATTGAAGGTGATTTACTTGTGGACTTTAGGAAGGAGGTTATTTTGACCAAGACAAAAGAAAATTTTGACAATTAGAGCTTTGCAACAGTGAATCTATTTGGAGGTACTAATATGGGGTTCATCATGAAAACTTGTGATTTTTCTAATAATTTTGGTATTTATGTTGTTATTTAGGACCTGATTCATCTACTATTCTAGCTTTCTAGCAGTGTTAATTGTGGTTTTATAAGCTTGGGCGTATCATTCACTAATTGTCTTTCCTGGTTGTTACCTTCCTTTGGAACAGATTAATTGGATTCTCTCTTATGAACATGCATTGTCTAAGTATTAGATTTTTGTATCTTAGGTTTGGGGAGGATTATCTTAAAAGAACGGAACTTGGATGAGATTTTCACTGGTTTGTATATTGTAATTGGCAAAGATTAGTTTAGATTCACTCTTGGCCTTCACTGAAAGAGGATCTGAGTTGCCTTATGGTCTCATTGGTGGAAGTTCATCCTCATGTATGTACAATGGTATGAGGGTGTTGGTTCAAGTTTTGTTCATTGGCTAGTTTCATACTTGATAATTACTCCCGAAGGGCGGAATTTCATGTTGGTTCATAAGTCTTATTCTTGATAGTACATCCTGATGGTATATATCTCAGAAATGAGGTTACTTGGAAGTAATTAATGACCTTTTGAATTGTATTTCATACTCTCGGTTACTTCTAGTGAGGCTCAAACCTTTTAAATTTATGTTCGAGGGAAAACATGGTTTTTAGGGGTGAATGATGTAATGACTCTGAAAGTCATTTTGGAATTTTCAATAAAATTACCATTTTCCCCTTCCTCTCGGCTTGTCCATCGGTTTAAGGATGGAATACGGTGCTCAACTTAACATTAGTACCAAGATCTCTTTGGAAGGACTTCCAAAAATGAGAAGTAAATTGGGTACCACGATCCGATATGATAGACCTTGGCACCCCATGCAACCTTACCAATTCCCGGATATACACCTTAGCATACTCTTCGGCACTATAGGTAGTCTTGACCGATAGG
>JBCEWC010018245.1:0-12065 GCA_038996855.1 Solanum aculeatissimum
TAGTCAAATGATTTTCCTAATCATCGGATAACCGCGCGTTAGCGGCCGTTTCAAGTGTTTAAAACCTTCTTGAAATGAAAATTTGAACCCGAACTCGTTTCTTTGGGATTGTTAAAGGATTTTTCTGTTTAAATCTTTGAAAAATTATTTTAATGGTTTTCTTAATTTTTCCTTACTAAAATTAAGTGGCGACTCTTCAACTTTCTAAAAAATTAATTTTTTTCTAAAGTTTAGGTCAATTTTTTGAAAACCGTCATTTTTTCTCAATTAAACAGAAATGGCGACTCTGTTGTGGAAAATTAGGTTCTAACCCTTAGATTTGATTGTTTGACTGACTATTTAGTTTGTAATAATTAGTAAATTTATTTTTTATTATTTGTTTATTTGCGTTTTTATTTGTTTAATCTTTGAAATATTATAAACTATCATTTGCATTCATAACACTTCCTTTATATTTGTTCATATTTGAAAAGATAGTTTTGCGAACCTGTAGCCAGATTTTTAAATATTTGACCCTTTTCGGAAAAAGTGGCAATTTATTGGTTCGTAACGCGTCCAATGGTTGTCACGATTTCCAACTCAGGTTGTTCGCCTGGGTCCCCGATCATTTCAAAACCCACTCCTAGTTCGCCTAAGTTAGAGCGGAACTCAATCCCTTTTTAGGATCATTTGCCTAAGTTGACCCAATACCCAAGGGGTATTAGGCCCATTAGTAGACCACCTTGAGTCCAGAACGGCCTCAGGCCTAAATGGACGATCATATTGTGTGTTTACATTTGAAGGATGTCTATGTTGTTTGGTGAATCATTGTCCCTGGGGTTGGGAGTTTATTTTAATAGATTAATTCAATCAAAGGAAGGATGTGTACGAGACATTACATTCAAAGACATTCAGAGTTGACAAGAAGTCCAAGAAGAAGAAACCTTCCACGAAGATTTAGTTTTAGGACTTTACCCCTGCGTGGGACTGATTTTGTTCCCTTTTCCCATGCTATGTCTCGCTATTCAACTTATGTATAAAGTTTGTGTAGTATTTTTTTTTGGGGGGGGAAATGGAACGTTTCAAATTACGTAATACATCCTTCAAATCGTTAGGCCTACCCTTGGCACAAAAAGGGTCACATATTTTCTTTGGATGCGCAATAACTGCTTACGTGCTATATTTTTATAACTGTTTGTGTGGATATGTTGCTTTATTCAAAAATATGCTAGTCCACCCCTTTCGAAAAAATTCTAGAACCTCTTAGGCACAAAAATCAAGTCACCATCAAAAGATCGTCCAAACATTCTTAGAGTCTTGAGTTTCTCAATAAAGTTTGAATTCCACTCTAAAATTTGGTAAGAGGTGGATTTGTCGTTTCAATTTGAAAATTCAGAATGGTCAAACTACGTAGGGCTTGATCCTTTGTGAAATACATAGGCAACCTTCCAAGGTTCGACCCTTATTCTTGAAAAAAATAAATAAAATATTTTCTCTCCATCCTTACAAAAGAATCACCAATTTTACGTGAACGATAAAATCCTTGGTAAAATGACTCCCTGATTTACAGATTTCAAGTTAAATGGGCAACGTTTCACATATTTGGTCATTCCTCTATATTCGTGGGCTAGTAGGTTTTCGAACAAAGAAACTATTATGTGTTCATTTTTCTATGTGATATTTTGTATTATTCATTATGAGTAAGGACTAACACATTTATCTTTTGAGTTATTTTCATTCGACAGGTGATTAAAATTGATCTGTGTTGAGAATGGTTGGACACCCGTACTTTACGAGGTCTAAGAATTCCAAAGATTCCTTCCCTAACCAAAGTCTATCAAAAGGCTAAGAAAAAATGATTGAGAATAGTGAGGACATTGGTTTAGTTGAAGTTATCATGATGGACTCCGCAATTACTGAGCAGAACAAGTTGATTGCTCAGTTGATGCAACAAATTGCTAAAATGAGGGCTGAAATACAAAAGACTCAAGATTTGGCGAATCTAGCCATCACCACTGGTACTCCAATTCTAGACGACGGAAGGCCTCCAATCTATTCTCCTCTTCTGAACCTAACTATCGAACATGCTCCCAACCCACACCATGCTAGCTCATCATACCAAACACCACCTCCTTTTCAAAACCTAAACAATCCTCAAATATATCCATCCACGTATCAGAACCCTGATCCAAATACTCAAAATGCACCAACTACTCAAATTCATACCACCAAAATCCATTCTTCATACCCCAACATTATCAGAAGCACACCTTCCCCTCATCACATATTCTGAACCCAACCTTTATAAGGAGAAGGAGGAAGAGTGGAGGGCCAAAGAGGAAATGATTAAGCAAAGTTGGAGAAAAGAGATTACAGAAGCAACACACGAGTTTCACCACATCCCAGACACTACAGGCTTGAATTATGAAGATCTGAACATTTATTCGGATTTGGACCTCCCAGAAGGATTCAAAGTACAAAAATTTGACACTTTTACTTGAGATGGTGACCCCTTGGTTCATTTGAAATCTTACTGTGACCGACTCACAGGAGTTGGGAAGAATGAGGATCTATTGATGCAGCTCTTCAGCCAAAGTCTAACTGGCGAAACTTTGGATTGGTTTACTTCTTGAAAATTGAATCAATGGTCGAGTTGGAATACTTTGATCAGTGACTTCATCGGGAGGTTTGCTCACAACACAGAAATCATTCCTGATCGATACTCTTTGGAAAGAATCAAACAGAAGTCTATGGAGAGCTATCGAGAATACGCGTATCGCTGGAGGAAAGAGGCCGCAAAGGTTAGGCCTCCCATGACCGAGGAAGAGATTATCAAAGTTTTCGTTTTCAACCAAGAGCCGGAGTACTTTGATAAAATATTGGTCATGATAGGAGCAAAGTTTGGTGAAATAGTCAAAGTTGGTGAGGTTATCGAATACGGTCTTGAGACAGAAAAAATCGGCCGAATAACTACTCAAACTAAACCCTCAGTGCTATTGAGAAGAAAGAGGGAAGGCGTCTCTTCCATTTCATCTGAACCAAGATTGAAACACGCTAGATTCGACAATAAAAAACACTCGCTACCTAATATCTACCCCCAAGCTTCACAAAACCCCTACCCAACTTTCTCCGTCCAACCAAATTTTCAAGCTTCATTATCAACTTATCAAAGTATCCCTCCAAATGTTCAAGCTCCACAGCAAAATTACCAAAGTGTTCTTCCAAACTACAAAGCTCCATGGCTAAATTACCCAAGTATCCCTCCAAATTACCGAGCTCCATTGCTAAATTACTAAAATATCCCTCCAAGCTACCAAGCTCCACCATATCCAAAATTCCAAATGCTAGAACCTACTTTTCAAAATCCTCCAAACTACTGTCAAGTACCTCTATCTTCAAGAAGTGATTGCAATAGTATTTGTTCAAATCTTGCGAAAAAGACTCCTCGAGTCTTTACTCCTTTGGTTAAAAGTCGAACCCAAATTTTTGAGCGATTGAAAGCAGATGGTCTGGTACAAGTTATTGAACCAAAAAACATCAACATCAATTCCAGATTTTACAGGTCCAATCTTCACTGTGCTTATCATTCTGGAGGTGTCGGACATACTACTGAAAATTACATCAACTTGAAGCATAAAATTCAAGATTTGATTGATCAAAGGGTTGTCACTCTTCAAAATGCTTTCTTAAGCAAAACAGAGAAATCTGAATTCGTGATCATAACACCCGACCAAGCTTCTGCTTTGATGCTTAAAAAGAAGAATGAGATTGATTGCATTTTGCCAAAACCATTACCTCACTTGCACCAATCTTTGCCAATGTGAAATGATGACAAGAACAATGGTCTAGGGTAGGGAATCTGAAATTCGTTCAAAGAAGATGATGTTGCACTGATTGAGACATTAGGCGTACAAGACGCCGAGTCGACAGAGGAAATGACTAACCAGACGTCCACTTTGCTCCTGATTCTTCGCTCATCTTGATAGATAAAGATAATTTTTATATTATTTTTAAAATCGATAGTAGCCCAAAGAGGCTCAAGGCCTACCTTTTATATCATTTTGCCTCGTTATGCTTTAATTCTCTCATTATGTTTTGAAAAAGGCAAGTTGCCCTTTAGCTATGCCAAAGTTCCTCTTTCTTTCAAACGAAAACTTCTCTTATTACGAAAGTTTACTTTACTTGCTTCAATTTGTTATCTAACAGTGTTTGTTTATGCTTTTAGTAAAATAATTTTTGTTTTAAAAAAAAAACCTGTCAATGTCATGTCATGTCAAAAGCTGAATGAACAAAATGAGGTGAATACTGATGGATATAATGAAGAGATCATTATATTTGAGTCATTTGAAACAACTCAAGCCAGCTTGAAACTGTGAATCTGAGAGAAGACCAAAACACCAACATCGATATCAATTTGATAAAGAAGAAAGAGCTCATCAACTTGCTCGAAGAATACATTCATCTGGTCATATGAAGATGTGTCACGATTCAGCTCAAACATTGCCTATCACAACCTGTCGATCAACCTGAATGCTGTCAAGAGATACTATGTTTGAAGATTTAGAATTTTCTTTACTTTTTCTCATGTAACCATATTACTTTTGTAATTGTTCTTTTGCTTATTTTTAAATTGATCCCTTTTGTAATGAACTACGTTTGACTTGAATTCTCAAGAATGAGATATGTAGGCGGCCTATGTCGGCTTCGGTCATCCCCTTATCCCTTTTATTATCCCTATTTACTTTGAACTACGTTTGACCTGAATTATCAAGAATGAGATACGTAGGCGTTCTATGTCGGCCTCAGTCATTTTCTTATATAAATTTATATTTTTCTCTATCTTCGGAGAGGGGGAACTACGTTTGACCTGATTCCTGCCTCAATGGGATACGTAGACGCCACAACGGTTAGATCATACTCCCATAAAAGAATCTGGGACATAATTTTTGAGAGAAACTTAAAAATTCTCAACAAAGAGACGCATCCTCAACAAGTTAGAGTTTAAGATACATTGTGATTCATCAAGACATTTAACTGGGACAATAATTTTTTAGGATGACCTAAAAATTTCATCAAGTATTACCAGAAGTCTGAAAACAACCTTGAAGATTCCCAACATGGTTAGATGTTTGAAGATAACTTTAAGTGATCCCCCCAACATTGACAAAAATTCAAAATGAACTTCAAATATCTCCTATTCTACAAAAGTTCAAAGTTAACTGCAAGGCGTTGGAAAAATCATGACAAACTTCCCCAACTTAAAGGAGCTTTCCAACCTCCCAAACAAGCAGCCAGACATATCAAAACTTCGAACCAAACGTATTCATTTGAGCTTTATATGACATGACACTTGACAATAATTTTTATCAAGATTATTTTTTTCAAAACTTATTCTTTTGAAATAGTTTTGCATTTTGTCTGATTTCTATCAAGAATACGGAGGTCAGAGAGATCAATTGAAGATAGCAAATTAAGAGACAATCAATCAAAGACAACAAGATGAGAAGCAGACAATCGAAGAATCAATACAGATCAATTCTCTTCAAAACTAAGAAATTTTCTATGGATACAACAAAACCGTTGCAGATCTTATTTGCAAAGGGAACGATCGAGTTAAATAGCTTTGTCTCACTCAAATCTCCAGCAAGCAATCATATTGCATATTCAAATCGCCGAGAGTGCCACTGCATATTCAAATCTCCGAGAGGGCCACTGCATATTCAAATCGCCGAGAGGGCCATTTCATCATACAAGTTGCCAAGAGGGCCATTACATATTTGAGCTACCGAGATGGCCATTACATCCTCAAGCTGCCGAGAGGGTCATTATATATTCAAGTTGCCGAGAGGGATATTTCATCATTCAAGTTGCCGAGAGGGCCATCACATATTCAAGTTGCCGAGAGGGCCATCACATTGTCAAGTCGCCAAAAGGGCCATCATTTTAATCTCAGTTGTCAAGAAGGCTATGCAACTTGCCAAAAGAGCTATTGCATATTCAAGTGCCGAGAGGGCCATTTCATCATTCAAGTTGCCGAGAGGGCCATTTCATCAGTCAAGCTGCCGAGAGGGCCATTTAATCATACAAGCTGCTGCGAGGGCCATTACATATTTGAGCTACCGAGAGGGCCATTACATCCTCAAGCTACCGAGAGGGCCATTACATATTCAAGTTGCCGAGAGGGCCATTTCATCATTCAAGTTACCGAGAGGGCCATTTCATCATTCAAGTTCACGAGAGGGCCATTTCATCAGTCAAGCTGCCGAGAGAGCCATTTCATCATACAAGCTGCCGAGAGGGCCATTGCATATTCAAGCTGCCGAGAAGGCCATTACATCCTCAAGCTGCCGAGAGGGCCATTACATCCTCAAGCTGCCAAGAGGGCCATTACATCTTCAAGCTGTCGAGAGGATCATTGCATATTCAAGCTGTCGAGAGGGTCATCATATATTCAAGTCGCCGAGAGGGCCATTTCATTTTTAAGCTGCCGAGAAGGCCATTGCATTTCCAAGCTATCGAAAGGGTCATTTTATTTTCAAGTTGCAGAGAGGGCCATTATATGTTCAAGAAAGACATCATCATTAATTGCCAAGAAGGACATTGTCTTCATTTGCCAAAAGGAGGACATCATCTTCAAAACTTAAAGAGACACTTACTTCATGAACGTCATTATTCTATTGGTGGAAAGCCATTATCATATTGCATCTTACCGATTCATTATCTACCATGTCGAAGAGAAGAATATGTGTCAAATATGGTAAAAGATATCATCCCTACATCTAAGTTATGATTTCCACTAATTTTATTTTAGTTCTATCGAGAGCATCCGAAAGGATGAATTCTCAAATTAAACCACAGGTGTGGACGTCATCAAATAGGATGCAACACAGCGTGGAATTCATTCTTAGCGAAAAACTGGGACATAGTCTGGAGAGGGACGTCAAACTCTTCGGACGCGAGCTGAGAACCGACTCCCACCACAATCTAACTATACCCCTATTAGAAGGCATGTGGGTGTTGTTCTGAGTTCTTTGAATTTTCAGTTTCACATCCGAGTGAATTCAACCCTCACCGGAAGCAACACCCCCAATCCGAGTGACAATGTATCAAGAACTTTAAAAATTATGTCCCTGTAAGTTCTTAATTATGGGTGTGAAGTGCGTCACATTTATGGTTAAGAGTTTGCAAGTCTCTTTTTCTTAATTCATCTTATTTGTCACTCTTTCTGAACCAAAGGTTATCTTCGCATAAGATATTTCCTTTTCAACCGATTGAGTCGAACTACAAACAACCTGATTCCTCAATCCAAGGATATGTAGGCGAGCTTAATTTTGAAAACTCGGTTGTATTCTAACCTTTACTCTTAAATCTTCTTCCCAAGCATCTCAATTTCTCCATAAGTCGATGTTGGGATAGCTTTTGAATTTTTTTCAAAATTGTGCGTAAAATCAAGCATTTTGAACTACAAGCGGCCTGAATTCTCGTGTAACCCGAGATATGTAGGAAACCCAAAACCAGGGTCCGACCATAATTTCTTCAAATTCATACCAAATTCCTTTCAAAAGATGAAGAGTGGTCGGCAAAAATTATATTTGTCAAATTTCTTTGTCCAGGGTCTCTTCCCTCGACCCTTTACAAAGAAAGGGACAACTATTGACATCCAATTTTTACCTTCCACAATATAAATTAATTATCAAGCTTCTTCAAATTTTCAATGATTCGAAAAATAAAAAATAAAAAATAAAATATAGAATTCTTTAGGACGTCTTAGTGATAATCCTTTGATTTTTCAAATCATATACATCGTATAACTATTTTATGTATAATATCTTAACCTTTAAAGGTCATATGTTTGCATATATATATGTGTATATATTTCTTTATATCTATTTTTTTGGTCTTTCTTTTTAGTTGATAATATTTTAACTTTTTAAAATTATATATACATGCGTATATATACATGTATATATATGTTTGTATATATTTCCTTATATATATTTTTCATTCATTTTAATGTTTTAACTTTTTAAAATCATATATACATGCATATATATACGTATATATATGTGTGTATATATTTCCTTATATATATTTTTCATTCATTTTAATATTTTAACTTTATAAAATCATATATACACGCATATATATACGTATATATATGTGTGTGTGTATATTTCCTTATATATATTTTTTCACTCATTTTAATATTTTAACTTTTTAAAATCATATATATATGCACATATATACGTGTATGTATATGTTTGTGTACATATCTTTATATATATTTTTCATTCATTTTAGTTTTTAACTTTTTAAAGTCATATATACATGCATATATATACTTGTGTATATATATTTGTATATATTTCTTTATATATGTATATATTGTTTTTCTTTAATTCAATTTTTATTTTTAACCTTTTAAAATCATATATACATGCATATATGTACATATATATATATGTGTATATATTTCTTTATAAATATTCTTTTCATTCATTTTAATTATTTTTTTAAACCTTTAAAGTCATATATACATGCGTACATACGTGTATACATATGTTTATATATATTTTTATATATCTATTTTTCATCACTTTTTATCGATAATATTCTAACTTTCTAAAATTATAATCTTACAAATATACATATATATTGTGTGTGAATATTATGTACGTATTTATTATTATATTTATATATATGTATATTTAGTTACGTATTTAGTTCTTTCTTTTTTGTAATTTTTTCGAAAATCGCTTCAAAGATTGTATTATTATTATTCTTTTTAATTAATTTATTTATAAATTTTTTTTTTTCAAAATTAATTAGTTGATAATTAAATTAGCTATTTCACCTTGTTAATTTCAAGAACCTTTAATTAATTTATATTAATTCGTCTCGTGGCCAATTTAATCGACTAATTCGATTCGGCTACGTTTTTAATTCTAAATTAGCCTTGATTATAATTTTTAAATTAATTAATTTCTCATTATTATTTTTCTTACCTCCAACCCATTTTATTTTGGTTTAAATTCAAAAGTGGCCCAATTTAGAACCAATTTTTAGCCCAAATACAGCAAAACCTGGCCCAAAATTGTTTAAAATAAGAAAATCAGCCAACATAAACCTTTACCCCTAAAAAGTCTCAAATAGATGCGCCCCTTAACACGTTCTTCTGCTAAACGACACTTCACACGTCGTTCTTCTCAACGAGGACGACGCGAACATCGACGTAGGAATGCCGCAAAATGGTACCTGCATCACTGAACAGTAGAAAGCTTCTCGCAGCAGCCTTTTGACTCCTTAAACGACGCCCCAACGACTCAAAGGTTTGAAGTGCAAATTCAATCTCTCCAAATTCTCATTTTGACCCTCCATTTCCCCCTCCCCCCCATTTTTGCCCCAATTTCTTCCTATAAAAACCCTCTCTTTGTGTCAAGAGAAGCAGGATTTTGTTTTTGAAAGAAAGGGTCTCACAGAAAGAATTTTTTTTACCTCTGTTTAAGTCCGAAAATCTCTGCTTCCAAGCCTTTCACTCGTAGAGTGAAACCAAAGTTCGTCTTGTGGTTGGAGTTCATCGCAAGAGCTCGACGTCTCAGTTCGCCGCGCCCGAAAAGGTAACGTTTTCGCCTCTCGTTTTCTTCATGTTTATATGTCGAATGATACGGTTATGTTAAAGATTTTTTCCATTTCGTTTGGATGATCGCTGCGTCGTGACGAGTTACCCTCGTCGTTGGTATTTCTTGGTTGTTAAAAATGATTTTCGGAGTTATATTTCAATCGTCGAAATCTTGTTTCGAAGTTTCTTGCGTGTCTTCATTCGGCCTTGCTATAATGTTTTATATTTGCCTTGTTGTGCATTGATTCATAAGCAATTTGTTCTGCTTGCTGCTTCAGGGAATTATTGTGACTTCATGTAATCTCGTCGGATTAGATTTGTATCTATTTTCAATCTTTCCTTAACATTCTATTTGTTGGTCTGGTTCTAGCTGTTGTTATAGGATTAATTAATGTCGATTAACTGATGCGTAGAAGGTCTCTCACATGACTTCTTCAGTTCTTCTTTTCTTTAGCTTGTGCATAAAGCTTTGATGTTGGTTCATTATTTGTCTAGTTAGTTTCTTCGTCGACATTAACGCACGATTGTTCGGCTTAAGTTAATAGGTTCATGTGTTACTTCTAATTTCAAAGACCTTGAGTTTGTATGTTGATTCCTAGTTCCACAAATGTGAATCATGTGTGTCGTTTTAATTTCAAGATAATGAATGATACATGCCTATCTTAACTTCAAAGAAAAATTGGGTATGTGTCCTTGGTTTCAAATTTTGGGGTCTCAAAGCTTGATTTCTAGTTTCAAAATATGAACTTTCTCTATAATATGTTGATTTTGGTTTCAAGATTTGGGTTTATGTCTTGATTTCTAGCTTCAAAATATAAGTCTTATATGTTGGCTTCCTAGTTTAAAACTATTTGGTATCACATGTGGTTACTTTAATCCTAAAGTTTAGTAAGTTTCAAATCTTGATTTTTGGTTTCAAGACTAGTAAATGTTGTATGGTTCCTCTAGTTTTAGGCTTATGCCTCTATCTTTAGCTTCTAATATTTTGAGCTTTTGGATATGGATTCTTGGCTTCAAAACGTGAGTGTATATATTATTGGTTTTCAATTTCAAAATTTGGATTTTTATATGAGTTATTGGCTTCAAAAATAACAAACTTGGGAGAATGTAGTGAACTTGGGGAATTTTGGTCTTTAACGTCAAGTTCAAAGGATCTTACATGTGAATTTTTTGTTTTCAAACGGTAATGAAACTTGGTTGATGACCATTAGTTTTAAGTTGGTGAACTCATATGTTGCTTCGGGTTTCAAAATTTGAGTTTGAACTTCAAAATGTAAGTTTCATATGCTAGCCTCTAGTTTTAAAACAAATGAATCTTGTATGTGTTTACTTTATTTCCAAAGTTTATAAAAACTTCAAACTTTGAATGTTGGTTTCAAGACCAACAATCTCATATGATTTCTCTAGTTCTAGGCTAACAAACCTATTTTAGTTCTCAATATCTTTAGTTTTGTATATTGATTTTTGGTTTCAAAATATGAGTTTATGTATTGGTTGATTTCTATAGGCAAGTATTGGTTTCAAGATAATGAAATTTAGGTGTTGTTCATTAGTCCTAAGTTGGTGTACTAATGTGTTTGTCTTAGTCTCAAACTTGGAGTTTTTTTTTTGTGTGATGATTTCCTAGCTTCAAAATATAGGTTTCATATATTGGTTTTAGTTTTAAATTTTGAGTTTTACATGTGATTTTTTCTATTTTTTTTAATTTCAAGAATATGGTTTTAAAGTGTAGGTTGTGAGTTGCTCTCAAGTTAGTAAACTTTGTGTTTTCATTTCTTAGTTGCAAGTTCATGAACTTTATGGGTTGGTATCTTAGTTTTTTGGCTCTAAGTTATTAAATTGTGGATTTAAGTAATGTTCGGATTCCTAATTTATTTTCTTTCATTTTCATGTACCTCTCCAAGTCTTTCGGGACTCTCCCATTGCATTCCTTGGGCCGTAAAAGCCCAAATAGGTCGTAGAGAAGTTGTTTACAGGTTTTTCCGCCACAAAAGAGGCCTGTATACACCTGTATACACTAGTATAAAACATACATATACATGGCAAGATGAGTTAAAAATTCCGAAACGTTGCAAGATCAGCCCGAGAGGACGAAGTATCAATTCACAGAATTTTTATGTATTTTGTAGGTTGAAAGATGGGTATATATACTGATATACAACGTTTATACCCTGATGGTATATCAATTCTTAAGGGGGCCAAAGCCTCAATGCTAATGAAAGGCCCAAGTGTTGGCCCAAGGGGAGTAAGGTCAGACTTGGGCCCAATCCTTTTTCCCTTCTTTTATTATTATTATTGTTTCTTTTTTTAGATTTTAATTATTTTTGATATTGTACTAACTTTATTCTAACGATTATTTTAATTTATGTAGCTAACTTAATTAATTCCCACGGAATGAGCGATTTTCTTTATATGGGTTAGCGTATTTTATTTCGTTTATTTATTTACTTACCCATTGATTTTATTT
>JBCEWC010018246.1:0-12064 GCA_038996855.1 Solanum aculeatissimum
TGGTTTCCTCAAGCAATTGTTGGAGGCGCAAGTTCTTGACAAAGATAAATATAGTTTTTTTAGAACAATTAGTGTTCCATGGAAGCATATCATCATTTAACATGATTTTAAACTTTTAAGTGTCTTATATTTTGATTTTGTCCTCATTTTATTTTTCATTAGTGTGCACCGAAAAACCGTTTTAAAAGCACTGAATAAAACCGAACCAAACCGAAATATTTCGGTTCGGTATATGGTGCACACTTTTTCAAAACTGAAAACCGAACCGAAATTTGCTAAAACCGAACCGAAGAACCGAACGCCCACCCCTAATCACACCAGATGACCCCTAAAGGTAATAAAATATGCAGAAAAAACACAGCAAATGTGGAACACATGTCAACAAGTAAATATTCAGGGGGTAGAGAATAAGAGTCCACTGACCCCCTTCAAACAATTTACTTTTTCTTAAATATGCTACATGAGCACGAGCTTCAAAATTTTTAATTTAAGCAACTTCTTTGTACAAGTAGAAATCTTAAATATGCTATTTCCCTTTTCTTGCCTGCTTTGAAATGTTTTACTTAAGCCGAGGGTCTATTGGAAACAATCTCTATACCTTCACAAGGTAATGGTAAGGTATGTGTAACACCCGCCTCGGACCCAACATGTTACACTGGGTATGTTGTCTTTGTACTAGTAGAAGTCATCCCTATACAAATGGGGTCTGGGTATCATCCGTATACAACATTGGGTTATTTCATTTATATTTGAAACAGAGCTAATAATATCAAAAAGGCTACAAAAATGATCCTTTTCTTTTGATAACAAGTTTCTGTGCGCTTCTTCTCTACCTTTGAGCCTTAACATGTTTTCTTTGCTGAGAACATGTCCAAGCTTTTACGGACGTCTATTTTCTCTTTCCTAAAATGCTGTGCTTGTTTGTATGACAAACATTGATACAACTTTTGATAGATCATCTCACCTTGATAACAGAGGCATGTACAAGAGAATAGACCCAAAATGGGAAGAAAAAAAGCAAAGGACTGAAAATGGGAACATGAGCGGTGTAAGCTTTTGACAGGAATTCTCAGCATTTGAACTGTTGCACTTTGGAATCCAGCCTCAGACTGACCAGTTCATTTTCTTCAGCAATCTTCTGAAGCATATTTTAATTTGTTGAAAGTTGGAATTTTAACCCTTTTATAAATTGAAGTAAGAACAAGTGTTTATGAAAACTGAACAAAAATTGCAGTCATCCACATCATAATACGCCATTGTGGAGAATTGATGAGGTCGAAAAGGACAGCATACATATCGTAGCACTTATTGGTTCACAGCCTCTTTCATGATAACCGAAAAATTGAACATCTCAAAGGAATCACAGTTTCCAGAATAAACCTGCGGCTGAAATGCTATTTTAGTGTTAATTATTGTTATAGATTACTTCCACCATGATATGTTATTTACATGAGGTCTATTTTGCAGCTTGGGTCAGTAGAGCTTTTCATGAAGGAGTCTAAGTTTTTAATTTACGGGAATGGTAAAGAGAATCCTCCTACTGGCTTCATGTTTGAGAAAGAGCAGATGCATGGTCTATATTTCAATCAATCTCCTGCAAAGGTACTCCCCCAGGAGAATTTCTTCTGTTATCTATGCCAATTCATCATTCATAGGTGCTGCAAATGCATGTGCTTTCTGATTTATCAAACTATGCTGTTAGTTCTTCAAAAAAGTTTGCAGAAGGAAGATTCATCACCTAGTACATCTTCCCACTTTCTTGCTCTCCCTCCCATCCTCCGTTCCCCACCTTTTTCTTTCTTTGTTGATGACTGGGAGCGATAGTGGTAGTACGACAGGATATTATGGTATAAGCTTTACTTGGGTCATACACATTAAAGCAACTCCATTTCAGAAGATTAAAAACAAGATAAAAATAAAGTGATAGAAGCACTTCCAACGTTCAGGGCTGGTAAAGTACTCCTGTCCCGAAATGTCTGGCCCAGATTCGACCTTCAATGCTCAAATTGGGATTCGGTTTTAGAACTGCGTTCAAAAATAGTTTAGGATGAGAGATCTTTTTCAATAAAAAGATTGAAACTAATTTTGTTAGGTTGAAAGATATAAACAACAACATACTAATGTAATCCCATCTGTGGGCTCTGGGGAGGGTAAGATATATGCAAACATTACCCCTAAATAGGTTGAAAGATAAAAGTTATAAACTACCACAAATAGGTAAAGAGCTTAGAATTTTCTACTTGGAGAATTTGTTTTGAAGAGGCCTCGACCAAAATTCTGTTCGGCTTTTGAGTAGTCAAAATGGTAGAAGTTTTTTTGGATCAAGGGGGTAAATTTTTTTTTAATCCATGGCTATTTTACAGATATTTTCTTCTTCAACTGACTAAGGGTGTCAAAATGACCCCAAATATAGGTAACCTGCCCAAAATTTTATGGGTTGGGTTCAAGATAATTTGAATTGGGTTCAATCTCAACCCATTCAAGCCTTAACCCTTTTTAAAAGAATCTTCAATTGAGCCAATTTAAACTCCAATTTCAATCCGTTTTGAAACTCTATACTTGCATTGATGTAATGTATGTTTTTTATCTATTTTATATTTTCTATGATTTATCTATCTATTTGTAATTTTTTTTTTCTTGAGTTGAAATTCAAATTGTGGTTATAAAAAGTAAATAATAATATGTTAAAATTATTGAGATTGAATGGGTCAAATTGGGCAGGTCATGAACCAGAATTTTAGCCCATTTGAGCCCAAAGTTTGGGCAGTCATAACCCAACCCAATTTCTATTTCAACCAATTTTGACATTCACAATTTCAACCCGACCCGCTCGTTTGACATCCCTAGTTCTGACCAACGACCTTTTTGAGAGCATGAGTAATATATTTTTTTGTGCTGGTTTCTGTCACAAAATCATTAATGATATTCCAAAAGTACCTTACAGAGTGTAAAATAAAGCTTAAACACATTAGTAGTTTTGTGTCTACTGAAGATATGCTTAGATAACAGAAATTTTCAAGACTGGTCCCTTGTGATAAAACCATAGAGAGCTGGACCATAGAGGATTAGAATATCGCCGTTCTTTCCTCCTTTTGGCTGACTTAATTTTCATGTACACAATATTGTGGTTTGTAAGCAAAATTATTTTGAAGAAATACACGGAATGTATTTGATGTTTATCCAGATGTTCATGGTGCCTATCATTTCCTGTAGGATGTTGCTTTGGCAATGGTCTCAATGAGACCCATTCCTCTTGGTCCAATAATGGAGAAGCTATCATTGACACCCGAAAAATATGGAACAAGTCATAGATTTTATGTCCAGACATTGGATGATCATGCTCTTTCACCAGATGTCCAAGAAAAACTTGTGAGAGAAAACCCTCCTGAAGGCGTTTTCAAGATCAAAGGCAGTGACCATTGTCCATTCTTTTCGAAGCCACAGTCGCTGCATAAGATTTTGGTGGAGATTGCTCAGATTCCATAGGAATGTTCATATGAAAAGAAACCAGAGATATTTTACTTTTCAAGGAAAATAGTGTTTGTTGTTTCTTTTAGAGGTTGTACAATCTGTTCCATGAGACCTGTTGGTTGTATAGAAGAAAAATTTGCTCGGTCATCATGTTTCATAACCACTTTCATATTTTCTTGAAATACATTTGATTAGAGCTGTCCAACTTGTAGTGATCAGCTGTTTGGTTCTGTCTATTATTTGTTTCTCTATAAACACCTAATGTGACAATGGAAACTGGCACTAATCATTCTGTTGTCATAGTTAACCGATTATTGACACAGCTTTTCATTTGGGCCAAGTTGCACGTTCTGTCTTCAAGTTGTGGCTTATTTCTGATTCTGGTCTTTCTGTTAACCTCCCTTGTTAGTGCACTGTGGAGTTTATTGACCAAGTAGCATCCATGCTATCCATATCCATCTCAATCATTCATGGTTAGTTTCTAATTTTCTTCGTTAGCTTTCTAAATATGTTTAGTTATTAGTGCAAATTTGTGTTATCAATAAATTTTAAAAACAAAACCCCAGAAAATAGATTGTTTGAAGAAATGCCACACACTGACGTAGTAACGAGGAGCATAATGATATTAGGTTGTCCAGAAAAGAGATTGTCTGAGAAATGCCAAACACAGCCGTAGTAACGAGGAGCATAATGATATTAGGTTGTCTTTCGTACGTGCAAATGTTAGTTAGGTGCCTGAGAATTGAGATATTCTTTGAATGTGAAAGAGCTGTAAGATGGATAAAGGCCCGAGGCCTTTTAGCTATGCCTGAGAAGAGGAGAATATAACTATTTCAAAATAGGAAAAAATGTCTCCGTTCATACTTTGGGTCATTTATGCTCTTATACTATCAGAAATTGGTCAAAAATGTCCTGATACTAACGGGAAAAAATAAAAAATACCCTTGATTTATACTTTGGTTCAAAAATATCCTTGTCAATGATATTTTGATCCAAAATGCCCTTATTATTACCAAATGAGTCAGAAATGTTCTTCTTTAAATGAATGTATATATACATATTTTCTTTTTAAACATATTGTATTACTAATAAAAATATTATTTTTAAAGAATTCTTTTGTTATTTTGTTTTTTTATAAATCACATTAACTAATAAAAATGTAAGAAAATAATTATTTTCTTAATTTTATTTTATCAATTAAAATAGAACATGCCCCTGTAGCAAATAATATATGTCATAAATATAAGATAATAGTAAAACCAACATTAATTTTTATTTAGACAACAATAAAAATAGTAATTATAATAAAGAAAAAAAATATTTTTAATTTTTTTTCTCGAATTGAAGTAGAATAAATAAAAATTAATGTTTGGTTTACTATGATCTTATATTTATGACATGTATTATTTGCTATAGGGGTACGATGTTCTATTTTAATTGATAAAATGAGATTAAGAAAACAATTATTTTCTTATATTTTTATTAGTTAATGTGATTTAAAAAAAATAAAATTAAAAAAGAATTCTTTAAAAATATTATTTTAATTAGTAATACAATATGTTTAAAAAGAATATATATATATATATATATATATATACATTCATTTAAAGAAGGACATTTCTGACCCATTTGGTAACAATAAAGACATTTTGGACCAAAGTATCATTAACAAGGACATTTTTGGACCAAAGTATAAATCAAGGACATTTTTGACCCATTTCTGATAATACAAGGACGTAAATGACTCAAAGTATAAACGAAAGACATTTTTGCTCTTTTCTAATAGTACAAGGACATTTTTTACCCTTTTCCCTTGAAAATATTTGTGTAAGAGTAGTGTTAATTCTTTCTATTTGTGTTTTGAACTGCATTTCATAAGTGCAGCATATCTCCGGGCACATGAAAATTTGATTTTGCATTTGAGAGGAATGAACAAGAGTAAGTTGTTTTGTGATAACGAGGCAAATGAATTTGAGTGTCATAACTTGATTACTACTTTGATTGACTTGGTGTTTGGGCACTTGAAATTAAAGTCATATGTTTTTGCAAGTGTTGGTGATTCATATGTTTTGGATAATTTGTTGGTACTAGGATTGTACATGAGCTTTCTTTCCTTCGCTAACTCCCATAGTTGATTAAGAAAATTTCGTCTCTAGTTCAAGGAAAGGACAAAGGAAAGATTCAGCGAAGGAGAGTGAATTGGTTTGAATTTTCAAATATCAAACTAAATTATTTATATCGAGGTTTTAAATCTATAAACCAAACAAAACTATTAATAATCAATTTTTTCAATTTCGACTTTTTCGGAAGTCTCGGGTTTCCAATTTATTTTGGGTTTCTCCAATAAATATTCATACAAACATATAATTGAGAAGGAAAGTAAAAAACATATCTAAACTATCTCCTTTTTTAAAGTGTCATACGTAATTTATTGAGAGAATGAGTTTCATACCAAACTATCACTCATTAGTTTAAGAAACACAACTCAGTGGTGTGTGTAATACACTCTCTCTTTTATTTAAAAAACCTTGTCACATGAATAAAACATTCCACTTGTACAAATATTAAATAAACTATATGTATTAATTGAAAATTATCACTATCCCCAAAAAAAATCAAATAAAATTTGAAATATTTTCTTACTTCACTCCACTACCAGCTCCCCCGTACCCCCGACACTGCCTCCTCGCCACCCTTGGCCCAATAGTTTTTTTTAATTCTTTTATTTTTTTAACAAAAACATTACTCTAACTCCCCCTCCCCCGAAACCACCACTTTGCCCAAAAAGAATTTAGATCGTTTTTTTTAAGAAAAAATTTCTAGCCCTCCCCATCTAACCCTCCGCTTTCAATTTTTATTTTTATTTTACCTTTTTCTCATTCTATGTTAGATGTATGCATATGTTTTTCAGACAATATATTTTTCTACTTGCATACAAAATATAACAAAAATAAAAATTTTATTTTAAGAAAAATCTTACAACAAATAGAAAATACTTTCCTAAAATCTATGTATATATCTAACACAAAACAAAAATAAAAAAATTGAGAGCAGAGGGTTAGGTACAACGGGGTAGGAATTTAAAAAAAAATAATATCTAGATTATTTTTGGAGGAGGGGATGAAGTAAGATTTTTTTTAAAACTTTTATAAGAGAAATTTTAAAAATAAAAAAATTGGGGTGTGGGGTGTGGGGGTGGAGTGAGGTAAGAAAAATATTTTAAATTTTATATTTAAAATAGTGATATTTTAATCTTTAACTTTTAATTAATACTAATTATTTATTTAATTTTGTCACGACTTGATTTTGAGGGTGATGACACTTGTCTTTATTCCACCGAGACAAGTTAGCCTAGACAGATCACAACAACATAAAACAATATAACGCGAAAGCTAAAACAACATAACATAATGATAACAAGGTTATAAGGCATATATTCAACTAAACCATCCCAAAACTAGTTGCTACAAGATACAAGTCTCTAATACATTAGAATAAGAAGAAATGATACAAGTCTCAATAGTCTTTGTCTCTCAAATAGAACAAAACTAGTAAAATATCCAATAGTCTTGAGGGGATGTTGGAATAACAAGAAACTACCTCTCAACTGTCAATAACTCGATAAAAAGAGGAGATGAAGAACATCAACAAGATGCGGGCTCACAACCTACACACGTATAAAAAATCAAGGGTGAGTACCAAGGTACCCAACAAGCAGACCTAATCACAGGTAGATAATAAGAAACTAAGCACTCCTTCCATCCCAACCACATACCTGCAGACTACAAAATCTGCACGCAGGAAAGACCAACATACACAATATAGATAATATAAATATTTACAATCTCATATCACAGTATCTCAATAGTCCAATCTTCAAAATATACAAGGCTCTTGTCATTCATCATATATCACAACTTCTAAATGGTTCAATCACAACAATGTACAAGATCAGAGTCATTCAATACAAGTCACAACACTTCAATAGTTCAACCTCAACAATATATAAGATCCGAGTCATTCAATACATCACACCTATTACATACATCAAATTTCAAGTAAGGAATGATATGAAATACTATGAAATACAACCAATGCTATGAAATGCAGACAATGCAATGCAATGTCAAGTAACCATGATGTATATTTGTCCTACAATACACATCCGCTAATATAATCAGACCGGCACCCATAGGGGCCAAACATGGACCATGTATCCACCAGAACCATTTTCCTTCAGCATATACTTTCATATCTTATCAGAATCATTTTTCTTTGGCTTTTCATTTCTTTTCTTTTCTTATCAACCGAAATCATTTTCATTTGGCTTTTCATTTATTTTTTTTCTTTTCTAGCTGGAACCATTTCCCTTTGAATTTTCATTGCAACACATAAACACATATCTGATAAGCATGAGGGTATGCAAGAATCAACATTATCCATACATACAATAATCACATCAAATCAATATCATTATCATCTAGCCGTAACCATTTCCCTTTGACTTTTCATTTCTTTTCGAGCCGGAACCATTTTCCTTCGACTTTTCATCATCTATAGGACATCAAGCAAGTATACGTCATCATAACATAATAATAACTTTCACAAGTATAAAAATAAACAAGATGCCCACATATATCATTTATTCATTAATCATCAATTATTTTTATTGTTCTTTCAACATTTGTGTCATCATCAACACATTACATAATCACTACATCATATAATGGCTCAATGTTTCTCAATAATCGAATTGTCATGATAGACTAGGACTATTCATTATTTTGTCCATATTTTGCAACACTTAGTTCAACAAATTCAACAATATCTCAAGTATTCATTTAGCTCAACATTTCACATGAAGTCTACATTGGACAATTCCATGTATCATGAATCAAAGTTCAACAAGTAGAACAACATGGATACTTTTACATTTTCATCAATTGGCATTACAAGCCCAATTCACAATATAAACTCACAAGTCTTAATCAATAACAATTCGGCATAATTTCACAATTCAAATCATACATGTCATCACTTTCATATTCCCATTATCCAAATCATATTCACTAGAACAATTTACTAATCCCCAAATTTACATTGAAAGAAAATAATAAATTCAATAAACTCAACAAGGGTTAGAATCCACTTGCCTCAATTTAGTCAATCAATCACTCCAATAACAATTCTTTTTCCTTCTGAATCCAATTCGAAACACCACAATCTACTTTGAAATGAATTTACAATCAAATAACGAAACTAACACTAAAATCAAGCAATTCAGTGAAAAAGGAAAAATCGTCGAGACATTTACTACCAAAAATTAATATCAAAATCTGAGAATTTTTAGATGAAAATGTTCCTCCCATGATTAGGAAACTACCAATGAAAATCAATTTGAAAATGGAGTTGAAACGAATTCACAATCATCAATTGCGTAAAAATCCCAAAGTTCATGAAAAATCTCAATTTTCTCAATTGAATCTTCCATATTTGATGTTAAAATCAAGGGGTAATTAATGGATAACAATAAGAGAAGTGGAAAATATCTTTTTTAATGAAAACCTTTCAAAATATTAATCTAAAGACATCCAAGCTCTCAAAATTTGAAAATGAAGAAAATGTTCAAAAATGGGTGCACAGGGCTCTGAAAACTCCTTTCTATTGTCGCTATAGCAACACCCGGACTTTAACCAGCCTTCACTATAGCGATTATAGTGAGGTCGCTAAAGTGTCCAAGCCTTCTCTATAACGAGGCCTGCTCCCGAACACAACAAAAACTTTTTCAAATCATTTCAAGACTCAACATTGATCCTTTAGATTCGTTCGAAATCCAATACACACAAATCATATGTGCAATCCCACTAAATTTGATGTTCTAGACTCAATAGAATCATTCGAAATCAAATTTGAGGAATCCTTAACCCTGAACTCAATTAAGCACTTTATTTCTAGCTTATGCCACTTGAAACATCAAAACAACATTGGGGCATTCAGAAATTATGGCAAAGTTAGTTTTAGCACTAATATACATCCCGAGACTATTGGACCAATCAGAAAATCAATCCGAGCATCAAAACTTAATACATTGACCAAATTCAACCCAAACTCAATTTCCAACTCTAGACCTCAGATTCACGTAACAACTCTGAGTCTGATTCCAACAACTCTCTTATGCCAATTTTTATATTTCAAAACTAATTGAATCGATGTAATCCTGTTCTAACACCCAAATCTCCGAATGACTCAAAATTTTAAAATTTGATAATTTAAACCTCAAAAATTCAATCTTTGGCAAAACTCTCAATTTTACACAAAAAATTTAGAAATCAACTTTTAAAATTAATCAAACATGACTCATGACCTCTAACAGGAGGGGTAAAATGATAATTTCATCAAAAAAGTAAAAATTGATCTTCAAAGTCATTACATCATCCACCGCTAAAAAATATATTCATCCTCAAACATTAAAGTAAGAAATGTACCTAAAGTCTAAAAAAGATGAGGATAGTGGGTTCGCATATCCAACTCCATTTTCCAAATAGCTCCTCCTTTAGGTCAATGCTGCCACTGAACCTTTACTGAAGCTATCGCTTTGGTCCTCAACTTTCAGACTTGTCTATCTATAATAGCCACTAACTCCTCCTCATAAGTCAAATTTGGATCCAACTCTATCGAATTAACTAATATCATATGAGACTTATCTAGAATATATCATCGTAGCATAGAGACATGAAACACTGGATGCATTGAATGTAAGGACCCACATGTTGTAAGGTGTACAAAGTGCATAAGAGATGAATTCGAGAATTTTCTAAGTATCAGTGATTTGCACGAAGAGGTGTACGGGTCGTATGTTGTTCCACGAGCCGTAGCTTGTGCTCATGGAATGGAGGGTAGACTTGGTGGAAAAATGGTTTTCTAAAGTGTGGATTACGAGTTACTAGCACGACTCGTACATTGATTGAAGGGTCGTAAGGCGTGTCGTGGTTTGAGATTTAGAGAAAGTTTCTGAGGGTCCAAAATGTTACTAGCTGAGACCCCTTTTCACTACCCATAGAATGGACCACGACCCGTAATTCGGGTCTCGTGGTCCTATACGACAGTTTTTAAGAAGGGATAGTTTTGTCATTTCTTAATTTCTTAAGTCTATGATACATTGTTTAAGCCTCTAAATAAGCCCTTTCCAACCTTATACAACCCTAAAACATTTCATTCCAACTCATTCTCAAATAACCTAAGTCTTAAACTCCTCTCAAAGACTCTCAAGTTTCTCAAGGCTTTCAAGAAAAGAGTCCAAGCTAGAGTTTTGGTTTCCTCACTTCCAAATCAGATTTTCTTCCATCAAATCACACCAAGGTATGTGGATTTTGATTTGTTGGACCTTTCCTCCATAAATCTCAACCATTCCTTTTCCTCATCTATTTACAAGTCATAGAAACTTATGAAAATTTTATGAACTATTTTATATGATGATATTATGAAGTATTTTATGATGTTTTATCACTGTATACTATTATGCAATGCAAAGCCATGCAAAATCTATGATTTAAATGAGAGTTTGATGATGCCCTAGCCAAGTCTTCTTATGCCTTTGGTGAGTTATTCTGAATAATGCTTAAGCGATTTTATTTTACTTCTCCCATGTCATTCACTCTTGCATTGCATGGTTTTTAAATTTTGTACATGTACCCAACATGATTTGATTAAAGATGCATGTCAAGTTTCTTGTGTAATGAATGTCTTATGGCAAGATATGTATGTCCACATGTCGAGACTAATAAGAGGGCCAACAAGTATGCTATGAGCTCATGAGCATGATATGAATGTTAAGAATGATGTAAAGCCCTATCCTTGATGTTATAAGCTACGTCTTAATGAGCTACTCCGAGAAAAAAATTATGATGTTTGAGACTATGATTAATATAGGCATAATATATGAATTAACCCTTTAACTTGGCTTCAAATCACAAGTTGGACCTCCAACTTTCAAAATGCACAAACAAACACTCCAACTAACTCATGCTTAATCATTTAAACACACCTGTCCAATAGCCAAAACGAGTGAAACACACACTCGATGACCTGTAATTTATGTCCAATCACCTTATGCCACATCGTTAAACTTATTCCACCTATTTATAATTTTTTAAAAAAAGAAGAGTAAATGAAACATTTTTGGTTGGACAAAATGAATTTATTTTACAAAAAAATCAAATTTTGTAAATTTTAATTTTTTACTCCACCTCAGGCCCTTATACCCCCAACCCTCACCCCATACAAACAAAATTAAAAATTTATTTTTATAAAAAATTTAAATTTTGAAAATTATAATTTTTTACTCCACCTCGGATCCCTCATCCCCCCCGGCTCCACCCCCATCCCCCAATCCAACACACACAAAAAATTAAAAATTAATTTTACAAAAAATTAAAAATTAATTTTTTACTCCACCTTGGGCCCTCATACCCCCAGCCCCCCACCCCATACAAAAAAAAATTAAAAATTTATTTTAATAAAAAAATTAAATTTTAAAATTTTTTAATTTTTTTTACTCCACCTCGGGCCCCATCCCCCACCCCACCCCCATACA
>JBCEWC010018247.1:0-12064 GCA_038996855.1 Solanum aculeatissimum
ACAAATGGAGGTGGAGGGTTTAATTTATAACCCTCACAACCTCCTTACAAAAGGTTGCCCACCGATGTGGGACTTTTGAAATTAAGCCAAAAGCCAAAAACTCAACAAAGATCACACCAGGCCAAGTACAACAATGGTTAAGGTAATCATAGACTTACTAGACAAACATCCAAATCGGGTAAGATTACAATTCTTGGAGAAAGAATTGGGTAAAGTTATTGAACATTATCAAAGAATTATCTATGACAATCTTCCATTGTATTGTACTCATTGTAAACATCAAGGACATGAAGAAAATAAATGTCGTCTGTTAACAGGGAAGACATTGTCTCAAGATGGTCATTCAACCTATGAATCTGGGTGAATACAACTGGATTCTGAGGCTAACAGTATAGAACAACTAAAGGGAGATGCGCGTGATTTTTTTAACTCTAAGATAGCTGCAAAAAGATATGAAAGAATCAATTGGTGATCTAAATGTGGGACAACACTTGGTTGGGGATCATAATTCTTTGGCTACTGTTGAGAATATAACTGATGTAGTTGACGGAGTTTCAAAGCTACGTACAGGTCCTAACGAAATTGGGATTGATACTTTAGTAGGTTCAACTCTTAAAGCTACTTAGATCGGCGAAGAAGCAGTAAAAAAGGTTGCAGACCAACAGGTAATATTGGAAGCTTCAAGGTTGATGAAGAACAATTATGCTCAAACCACTGAGAAGGGTGTGGTTCTTAGAGATCAAGATGATGTAGGCACAGGTTCAGGTGTTGTTGTACCTATAAAAACAACACAACCTCATGGGTCGAATAATATTTTGATGCAGCAAAGTGATGTTTCTGACATTGGCAATTCGAATCATGCATTCTTAGATGAGGTCCCCCAAAATAATGAAAAATTAGTAAATCAAGCGAAGGAAACTATAGCTGCAACTGCTATGAATATGAGGAAGGAGACTGATGGTTCAGTAGCAATATTGCTAGGCAAGGATTTGAACAAAGGGAGAGAAACAGGTAGCAAAGAGAATTGGAACATGGTTACACATAGGAAGGCATCATCTAATGAAGCAATTCCACAAATAACTTATTATGTTCGAATAACTTTGAGACTTTCTTGAAGGATACTGGAAAAGATGACAATGTTATGGCCCCAACATTGCACTTTCTAATCATAAAGTAAATAAGATAATTTAAGAATGTCAGGCTGACATGTTACTCAAATCCAATCTGGTGATAAAATCACCCATTGTCACAATGAATGCCTTAGCTAACGAGGTCCATTCAAAATCTATGGAGCCATATGTTGAACTTCATGGTAAATTTGGACAGCACCTATTGTCCAAAGGGAATGATAAAAATTTAATGAAAGGTATGCCATCACCTTCTCAAACTAATCTCACAAAAGAATTAAGTATTTTGAAGGAAAAACAGGGTGAGATGAGTGCTCCTGGGCTGATTTGGTTGATGAAGAAGAGAGTTTCACCTCCTTTTTTAAATGTCAAATTAAGCCCACAAGCTCTAGATTTTATGCCTAAAAGTGAGATTGCAAAGAAGAATGAACCAGAGGTTGTAGCATCGGAATTTAGTTCCACTAATGATTATGTTATTGATAGGAACAATGATTCTTTTGATGAGGATGAGGAAGTGTTGGATGAGTGCTTTGATAAAGTGGCTAGGGATGGGTATAATCATTAGTGGAACTAAATTCCTATGCTACAGCCTGTGGTTCGTTCTTCTTTATCTCACCTAGGCATCAAAGAAATGGAAGCAACAAAAGTAAAAAGAAGAAACATGGTAGGCAACACAGTTAGGGTGGCAAAGTGACTGAAGAGTTTGTTTCAAGGCATCTACCAATACGACTGGCAAAACAAAATCATATGATAGTGTCGATAGATTCAAGAATAACTAATAAATCCAAGAAGAAGTGATGAACTATATCAAGTTGTGTTAGACAAATTTGAAGAAGAAGGCAAGAGAAAAATACTTCAGGTTACTTTAGATGGACTATCTATATTTTTTAATCCATACATTTGTAAAAGGAATGTGGATGTTGATAACTCAACTTTCTTCTTGGATTTTATATTTTGTCATTATTTAAGTATCCTTATTTGTAATATCGTCATAGAGTGTATTGCAAACTCGATAATGGTCCCTCTTCACTGCTTCCACTCCAACTCGAACAAAAAACCTTTTCCTCATCTTGACTCATAGCGTCTTCATCAGTGAGTAAATCCTCATCATCATCATCCGTAAGATAAAAGAACCTAACTCCCGGGCCTGTGCAGACTCTTAGTGAGGCTGTTCCAAGTGTGTAGGCCCAACATGTTGCTAACATACCTATTTCTCTCTAGTTCTTATTTTCTTCATGTTTGTTAATTAGTAGAGGCTAATTACCTTATTAGGATTCGTAAGGTAAGACCTAGCCCCCTTTACTTGTATTGTTTTCTATTGAGGATTTTATATTAATAGAAAGCCACTAGACAATCTGTCTAGCGGTATAAAGTTGATTTTAAAAAAACTTTTAAAATGTATCAAAATATTTAGATATCATCATCATCATATGTTATGCTAAAAAAATGAAGTGCCTACCCTCAAAGTTGGATGACGATTTTATCCTTTAATTTAAAATTATTATTTTAATAGTAGAGTATTTGTTTCTTCATTAATGGCCATCAATAAGAGAGCAGTTAAGAGAAGGAAAATACCCCTTGGTACAGAGTCATCTTTGTTAGAGAGCGTTTTACCCCTCAAATGTCAAACATTTTAGGCATAAATTCGAAATTAGTTGAGCTCAGGTATAGGAATAAAAAAAGAGGAAAAGAAAGATGGTTATAGTTTTTTATTGCACCAATGTTTTAAGTTGTGTTTTCATTTACTGTGTGACCTTTAACAAATAGTTTCATAAAATCAAAGCTTTATTAAGAGTTGATTTTTTCATCTTCTCATCTGCTAACTTTTTTAGACAACTTTTTTATATTCCTCACTTCTCTAGCAACAACAAGCCACCGTTAAACAATCAATCCTTTTGTAATCTTAGTATTAACTCCCCTACCTTGGAAAGTAGTAGCAGGGCATGTGCTCCGCAGTTATTTTGTAATGATGCATATTAATTATTAATATAATATATTCTGGATTACCAAAAAAAATGTCCACAATAGGTTTTTTTTTTTGTCCCATATCTTAATTGTCTTCTTTATGCCACTATTATTATTTTATTATTTTTCCCACCACTTCTATTTTCTACTCTTTATCATGCTACTATATCGTTATGTGTCAATTTAACTACCAAATTTCACAGCTAGAACATCGGCAAATGAAGCTTACTCTTAATAAGTTTGGCATGTTTGTGAAGTTCTTCCCACATCTATTTCCGAAGTTTTTATCGTAAGAATATCTAATAGGAATCTATCAAAGTGCAGACTATTCTATGAAGGAATTTTTCATACCTACATCTTTATCTACTTAAATGTGATCTTTCGATAGCGATTGCTTGGTAATTAATTTTTCATTGGTGGTAACTCTCTAATGCAATACAATTAGTGTAAATTGAAGATGTTCATCTTCAAAATATACTTGAGTACATGACTCGGAGACGCTATGTTTTTTCTATTGTTTTTTGTGTTATCTTTTTGTGGGGTTTTGCTTGCCAGTTATATTTGGATAAATTTGATGTGGATGGATATGTCATTGAATATTTCCCAAAATAAAATAGTCGTTGAAAAATCTTCAATAGTACTTCAAGTTTTCAATAATATGTAGTAGCATAGTGACTTATTTATCTTTTCATAGTTAGCAGGGGACACGCGCAAAGCACGTGCCAAGGGCTAGTATATATAAAAGCAGGAAAACAAAACGGGAAAGAGCGTGACATGGTTGAACATATATGAAATTGTAATTATTGGAGGTGTCTCTTCGGAAAAGACGGTAGCCGTGCGTATCATAGGGTTTTAAAGTTTTTGTTTTGAGAGTATTTTCGTAATTTTAATGCTCAAGCTAGGGTTAGTATAGACTCTTTTCCAGCAGGGTTACTATAAATTTCTGGCTAGAAGATAGCAATCACAACCACAATCACAATTATTGCAGCCAAACCCATTTGCTCCATGGCGATGGCAGCTGAAAACTACCATGAAGAGGAAGAAGAAGATTATGTGAAAAACAAAGATGATTTTTTGGAGATACAAAAAATCCTAGATATTTAGTAAAACTTTCTAAAACTTTGTAAAATAATATCTTTGATATTTATACTTAAGAGAAAAATCTAGATAAGATATTTGTGGTACCTTGTAGAACAATCTAGTTTTTTGATAATATCTAGAAATGTAAAGGATAATATCTAGATATTTTTTTGTAGATGTAATATCTAGAAGCATCCCTACACAAGTATAAATAGGGATGACCATTAGACATTTGTAAGCAACAAAAATTGAAGCCAATTTAAGTACTCTTCTTACATAATCAAGTTTTCCTTTCCAAAATATTCTTTCTCCCTTCAAGCTTTCCCTTCTTTAGTTGAATCTTCAATCTTATTTAACGATATTGGGCTAGCAGAAGGTCTCCCAATAATACTTTTCTTCTGCTCTATTTCTCTTCAGATTACTCATTAGTGATGGACTGTGATTTGCCGAAAGATACAGTGGTGCAGATACTGGTACGGCTTCCGGTCAAATCGCAGCTTCGGTTTAGGTCTGTCTGCAAATCATGGTACAATTTCCTCAAGAGCCCTTATTTTATGAAATTGCACCTCAATCATCAAATCTCTCTTCCTCCTTCTTCCCTTATCTCTTACAAAAAAATGAATGTTAGCTCCTTCTGGCCTGATCTCTTTTTCCTCCATCTTCATCCTCTTATATCCAACATTCAATTCACTGTAAACCAGCGATTACCTTTACCTTTTGCTATTGATGAGACTAAGGACTGGGCGAAATTCGAGTTTTGCTGCAATGGTTTAATTTGTTTGATGAAGGATATCTACGCCTCACCAGTAGTTATTCTCTGGAATCCCACTACTCGAATATACAAAAGCATTAATATACCCTCTGACTGCTCCAGATTTAATTATCTAAGACTCGGTTTTCATCAACAAACCAATTATGAATATAAAATTTTAAAAGTCCCTTTTCAGATGCGAAGTAATGATGAATCATCAAAAATGGCTTGGGTGTATACCCTGAGTTCAGATTCATGGAAAACCGTGCCATTCACTCTTCTTAGCCTAACTGTTGCTTGGGGACCTCAGATTTCTGTGGATGGTTGTGTATATTGGTTGGCTACGTCAGGCACGGTGGAATGTATTATCTGCTTTGATCTGATGAAGGATGAATTCAAACTTTTAGACGTTCCCGATGATCGTGGTTTTGATCGTGAACTTGTTCGTAGAAGGCTTATGGTTGTAAGGGGATCACTTGCCATGATGGTCTCCGTTGAGAATGGTTCTAGGGATACTGAGATATGGGTGCTGATGAATAAAAGTAGTGGCTTTCAACTGGATTACTCTTGGACTAAGAAATTCATTATAGAATCTTTCTCCAAAGAAACAATCCCCTTGGGAATGTGGAAAGATGATAAGCTACTCGTCGTTGTTCTACAAACTGGCGCTCTCAAACAAGTCTGCTCTTATGATCTGGTTACCAAAAAGATGGAGTATTTTCATGTGCCAAAGGAACAAGATTTAGCATCGCTCGCGTCAGTGCGTGGGTTCTATTTTGAGAGCCTTGAACTTGGAGATGGACATGGCTGCCAGAGATACTGAAATATTTGTGATTGATTACTGCTTCGGATATAGTAATGGTGTTAAGTACTGGTTTGTTTCCAGTTTTATTCGTTAGTTACTTTGATTACTTTTATTGTGCTTTCAATGGAAATGCCAGAACACCTTAGAAATAAGCCTTTAAATCTACTACAATTGGAGATCGAATTGTTTTAGAAATATTGCTGTATTCATTTATTGATTGCAATAGATATATTTCAGTTTAAGATTTTCGTTTCTTGGAAATGATTGTTAACCAACATGTATTACTAAAATACTTAGAACAAAAATTTTTGCTCAAGAAAACTTTTGCAGTAAACAAAACTCTTGTAGGAAAATTTTTTTTTGTAAAACAAAACTTTTGTAGAACAAAACTTTGTGAAAATAATAATCACAAAGATTCTAACAAGTTTTCAAAACCAAAAACTAAAACTAGTAATGAAAACAAAATCTGTAAAGAAAATCAAAAAATAAAATTGACAAGAAGAAAATCGAGCCCACGTACTGAATACACAGTGTATCCTTAAGGAAATTATTTCCCTCAAGTACCCGAGGTTAATGGAATATATCCTCCCAGGGTAGAACGATTTTATTGTGTGTCGGTACCTAAAACCACAGTGTCAACGAACCACTCAACAACAGTAAACCACACCAGAATTTGTTTGTTAGAGGAAGAAGAAGTCAGAAAAACTCATTTTGAAATGATAGAAAAATTCTCTATATATAGAGAACAAAAGGTGTTTATTGTGTCTTATCGGAAAGGTCACAACCAGTTAGGAAGGTCACAACCTTTTCAGAAAAGTTAACTCTTCATTTGTCATTCACACCTTTTAAACTCAACAATGATGTGATGTCTTGTGTACTTTGTGATACGGATGTGTCACTAAAGTTTGAAAGATAAACTTTGTTAAGTGGTCGTTAGATCAATTATATTGTACGGATTGAATGTCGATCGGTCAGACAAGAACTCACAAGTCCAATAGATGGAAGTATAGAAAAAATGAGCATGTGTAGATGAATGTGTGGGTATACTAGGAGAGAAAATATTAGGAACAAAAAAAAGAGGACAAGGTAGGTGTAGCCTCAGTGATACAAGATGCGGGAAGCAGAATTGAAGTGGTTTATGCATGTGAAGAGGATGAACACAAACGTCTCAGTGAGGAGGTGCAAGAGGTTTCCAATAACAAGCCTAAGGAAAAGTAGAGATAGATTAAAAACAATTAGGGAAAAAAGTGACTTTAGACAAGAGATTATTATGATGGAAATTAGTAGATAGTCTAGCGATCTCTTTCTTCGCAGTGCATGCATGATTTTATTTTAGAGCACTTTATTTGCTCTCTTCTCATTGCCACTATCATTATAACCTTATTCTTTATTACAATTTCTACTGTTATTTCTTTTATATCGACTATTCTTACTATTTCGCTATCAATATTTTTTTTCTCTGATATTTTCATCTCAGTTTTTTTATTTTTATATTTTTTTTTCCTTTCACACCTATTTTATAAAAAAAATTTAGAGTTAAGGGTCTATTAAAAAATATCTCTACCCTTTGAAAATAGAAGTGATATCTGTGTATACCCCATTCTTTTTAGAATTCACTTGTAATAACACAAGAAGTATATTGTTGGAAATGAGTTTCACAGACGCATTTAATATTCCCTTTTGAAATGCCAAACCAATGTCAATATTTGTCACCGATATTTTATCGAGTTCAGAGTCAAAAGAACAACATTTTCTTACAAAAATGTCTAAAGAGCAAATAAATTTATAATGAAACCAAAGGAGTAAAGGTGTATGGGCCCACACACCTTCCCCTTCGTCTCTTAACGGTCGCCAAGTAAACGCCACTGACAAGGTGTAGGGGCCGACACCCCCACCTACCCACCCCACTTCCTCATTATCAAGCTTTTTTCTATACATCTATATCTATATTACCTCAAAACATGAACTCTAAAATTGAAACATTAAATTACTAATTTACCCTTTCTATAATAATTTAAAAGCCCTAATAACTAAACTTAAGTCGCTACCCATTCACAATATCGTGAATAGTCGTCTGTTAATGCCTACTCCTTTGATACGCTACGTACATCATCCCCAACTCCTGCAAAGCACCTCTTACAAAAAGTTTTCTCCACATCTTCTCCAAATGCCAACTAACTTAGCAATGGCTCCAAAACCCAGTGCTTCATACAAAGGGATGTGAACCTTCTCTTTATGCCTCAAATGGTTGGAAGAACAGACAACATTACCCCGACAGTTAATTGAGATCGATAAGCAAGGGTTGGTTAAAAAGATAATAGAGAGTAGAATCGCATGGACCATAGACAAGAAAAATAAACAAACTTGAAATATTACGTGGCCACTGCAATTGAAGATGGTTGTGTAGTGTCCCTTAGAGAATACAAGAAAGTAGAGGAAATTGGTTTAAGATAAATATGTTGTATTGTTAAGGCTGAATTGCAAGATATATATCTTTTGTTGCATGGTGCTCTCTGAATATGTATATAAGGTAAATATGATTTCTCTAAGAATATGTTGGTGGAACCTGCACTTATATTTAATCTCTGAATTTCTGATAACTAAGTTATTGTAGAACTTGTATTTTTTGAACAGTTTTGTGAGATACAATGATCTTAATCTTAACTTGTGATTATTGCCTTTTTTTAAGAGACAATGCTAGAAGCATTATTCCTTTAACAATAAATACTTACACCTAAAGCTTTCACCTCGGCAAATCATTTGTTTTTGGTGTCACTTAGTTGTTAACTGGCTGTTTGCTTAAGATTTTATCTTGCACCTGACACCTTTATTTTTTAATTGTCAAATTCTATTGTGTATTATCAACCTTCTTTTCTATCTGATGTTAATTTACTCTTCAATTTTTCAGGATTCATGATGTTAATGTACAACCAACTCATCTACCATCTAATATATATATTTCGTAAGTGCCCAAGAGAGATATGAAACCCAATAGTGGCTTTGGAGGAAGAAATGTCAGGTTTGAATTTCACGAAGATGTGTGTTGAGGTCTTTCTGTAGAACATATGCATCAAGCGCATTAACTTCAGATTTTAAAGATCTGTATTTTGATGAAATTACCATAGAAATTAAGAATTGAATGGATATCAAAGAAAAAGATTACTCAATTTTTATCAAGGTATCGAAAATTTTGAAAAAATTTATCAAGGTATCGAGAATTTTGAAAATCATGTCTTAACTATATATATATTAATAAGGAAATGTATTATATTTATTAGATCATATGAGCAGTAAAACGTTTTGACAGTAATAGTCCTCATCTTCCACGTAATTAATGGAAAAGTGGCATGAATCGAAGCTAATCTAACTAAACATTTTATATGAGAAAGTCATAAACAGGAATAATTGGGTTTACAATTAAATATATACATATTGAAACAGAACGTCTAACCCTAACCCTTATGGTAGTAAATCTCATGTGCCAAATTATTTAGCTCACAAATGAACTTGGGAGTAAGTAGTAAAATTTGTGGAGGACAAATTTTAATTTGTTTTTATGCTTTTTCTTTTTTTGTTTAGCTTGGAGTACTCCAAGTTTGATTATGTATAAAATGTTTATCATTCTTCATGGTTTAACCAATTCAAAAATCGTTGTAAGAGTAGGGAATTAAAAGAGCAATTCTCTTAGGTGTAATTTGAATATCTCTTTCTTTGTTAATAACATAATGACAATCGTCTAAACTCCTTTAGTGAATGTACAATCACTTTGATCCGAACCATACTATATTTGTGTTCTTTTTTTTACGTTTCTGCTAATACATGATAACAACGTAACAAGGCAAATACGAGGTGGGGCAGATCAGGGCAGGGCAAGGATTTAACAGGGCAGAGTAAGGCAATATATACTTCAAATAGAAATATTTTTCCTTTTTCCCATAAACTAGTGAATATACCCGCGCTTCGCGCTATAATAGAAAGATTCATAAAAATATCAATATTCTGATAATTAATTTAGGTAGGGTCACTTATTTTAATAAGAAGGAACTATACATTTAAACAAATCCATACACTTAGTTAATCAATGAAACTTATTTATGTTTTTGTTTAATTAAAAAAGATACAATTAATAGTTAAGAAAATTAAAAGGTAAAATTAGAGTTACATAGTTTTCGTCATATTGCTTCATCAAACTTACACTTACTACAATAAGAAAAGTAAGAAATTACATGATTTGGATGCACACATCTTCAAAAATATATATATTTAAAATATTAATTCAGCTTATATTAAAAATGGCATATTTAAATTTAAATTTATTTTCATGGAATATTCTCTTCTTCATTATCACTATACTTCATACCCTAAACCAAATAAAATAAAATTCTTAAATTATTATCTTATGATCTAATCAATTATGTCTACACTAAATAGAACTACAAATATTATTTCTCAAAAATTCAAATTAAATCTTCTCATATACAAATGCTCTAATTTTAATATAATAAACAAAAAATAAATAAATAATAAATAATAATATATATAGCGAGTGTAATCTTTTATAGAATGAGACAACTTTCTTTTTTACAAATTCTTTGACAGTGTATCATACATTATCAATCACCCATTAAAATAATAAATAATAATATATATAGTCAGTGTAATCTTAAAAATAAAATATTTAAAAAATGGTGTAAAAAAAACTTACATAATTGAATAATAAGAGTTTGAAGTCCAAATAGCAAATGAATAGAATAAACAATCAATATAAAGTAAAATTAAGCTGTCTAATTTCTAGCATAATAAGTGAAGTGCAACTTTAAATAAATCAAATTTATTTTCACAAAAAACAATTAGGGAACACACAATGTTTGATGATACCAAAAAGACGTATAATATGTTAACGTTCATTTTCTAAACCTCTCTAATTTCTAACGAATCTTGCACAATCCCAAATTAATTATAACTTAGGCAAAAATTTCAAATCTATGTATTTTAAAAGTTATTTTCATATATAAAAATTCTTTTTGCAAAAGTACTTTAAAAAGGTAACAATTTGTATGTGCTAATCAAATTCATGACCAATTTTATCAATATTATAACAGTAGCACATATAAGCAAATTACAGAATCACAAATTTTGAATGAAGATAAAATAACAATTCGTAACAAAGTCACACAGTTGATTTCAGTATTATTATATCAATAGATGATATACTATCGACTCAAACAGAAAAATATAAAAGATAAAATTAAAGAGTGAAAATTATAAACAAAGATATAATAACGCATACATACTACTCATAGTTCATTTTAACCTCTAATAATTTTAAAAATAAATATAAAATTTACGAGCATCGATAAAGATTGCATCTGATCTGTTTGCTTCTTCACTGCTTCTATTTCTTCATTTTGTTTAACAAAAAAATCTACTACTAAATATTATATGAGAATAAAATGGCAGAAAGTAAGTTGATTTTAATTAAGTGCAACATGATGGATTATGTTTTGAGAAGAATATAGTGAGTGAAATGAAACGTATATAAATGAAGAAAAGGAATACATATGTTTTGTTTTTTGTCAACATACTATAAGACATCTTAAAGTTTAAATAATTGTTTGGATGCAGTGAAATGTTAAAGCGGTGAGATGAAAGGGTTAGTTTTGGGAGAATGGCCGAAACGGTGCTTTGGGGGTTATAAGGGGTAATTTAAGCGAAATTATTTAAATGTAAATAATTAAATATTATATTCAAATGTGAAAAAAAGTAAAAATCTAAGAAATTATATAATTGTTTTTCCTGCATTCTCCATGTGCCACGTCACCGGGTCTAAATCCTCCTTTATATATATAAGATGCTTTCATTAGAAGTTTGTATTGTTGCTAAGGAAATGTCTCTTCTTCCGATATCAACTTTAACCGAGCAGATTATAAATTGTGATTTTTTCACCAATCATTTTACCTGCCCATATAACAAGAAAAATATCATCGCTTCAATAAAAAATTAAACTGACAATTATTATAGATTCATTTGTAAAATATTGTGAAAGGTCAAATATTATAATACAATAGTTTGTAACTTGGCTTCATTTAAGTTCCTTTACATTACAAACCTAGATTTAGTAAGCCTGAATTATACGTTATCACTAATCATTTATATTGTGAGAAATATAGGAGAAATAATTGTTGTCTACATTATTACATTGAGACCGTTATTTATGGATACTATATTAAACTCCTTTTTCAACTAGGATACTATAATGCAATCCTTTTCCAAATAGGATTCTATATACTATTGTTATTCCTATTCCTATTCTAAGTAGGATTGTATTTACCTATT
>JBCEWC010018248.1:0-12063 GCA_038996855.1 Solanum aculeatissimum
GGTTTAGGAGACCTTAGGGTACCAAAAAGGGGCTTAAGGAAATGTTAAATCATGAAAATACCATTAATAAAACATAACTTTCAGAGACTAAGCAATGTGGGATGGCTGCTACAGTGCCGTCTGGTGGTCACACGGTCCGTTTGGCTCCTCCATCAGACAACACTTGGTTAATTTTTCAGCGCGAACTCTCGGAAGACTTTTTGTAACACTTGACGACCACTTTGAAGGACCGTTTGGAGGTTGACTGGCCGTGTACCTGTCTAGTGAGCCTATACTTAGTCCCCCAAACTTGTCCATGGCTTTGGCCTAGCTACTGTCCCACTTAACGGGACAGTACACGGACCGTTTGGGCTCAAACGAGCCATCCAAGGTCTCGTAGTCCTACACTTTTCTTAGCGGTGGTTACAGGCCACCCCTAGCTCAGTGGAACACTTTAATACACCCCACATGGACCGTGCAAAGTTTCACGGTCCGTGGCGCTGCCCTTGGCCATTTTTCTGAGCCTATCTTCAATGTCTTTCGAATTTCAGATAGTGTCACTGTTTGGGCCATATCTCCCTCATCCGAAATCCAAATTGAGTTAAACCAGTTGTGTTGCAAAGATAACTCAAAGATCTTCAATTGGATATGTATAAGACCATATGGTTCATTCCACATCAAAAGTTGTGACCGTTTTAACTACACTGCTGAAACTGTCCCTCTAGGCCACCAACTAGCCCATTTTGCATTCGGCCACTTAAATTCAACCCATGGATACCAAAACTCAACCATGACCAGAAGTAAATCATATAAGGCCAATAATACGGAGATTTTGAAAATTTTTGGGTTGTTACACCTAACCAACTTAACTGACCACAACCTTATAAGTTCTATTCCTAATTCATTCAACCTCATAATTCTCTCAAAGGACTCTCAAATATTTCAATCTCTAGATCAAGGGTTTCATTGAAGCTACGGTTCCAAGTTTTACTAAGGTTTTCTAGGTTCCTCTAATCAAATTCTTAAGTATCTCACTTGAGGTACATAGGGCTTCATTCATGGCTTAGTTTCATCCATGAAGCTCAATCAAAAATCTCTTTTTTTATCGAAGTTTCATGATGATTTTTTATGAGATTTTATTTTATGATTCCAATTGCATGAATTATGAATATTCCATGTCATTATACTTATCTATTCATGAATTATGAAGACTTACATGATTTCTATGATTTTCAAGTAAAAGTATATGTTTCCAAGTATGTATGATTAGGACTTGATGAAATAATGTGGGTTCCTTTACTAATGATCCAAATTAATTTTAATTGCATGTTTCCTCTATGAATTTGATTTAGTTGCAATATTTTGACTCAATTGTTCATGAACCTACACTTAACCCTAGTCTTCCATGATAAAGCTATAGTTTTCTATGGACATGATCTTAAGTAAAGATATTATATTTTAATGACAATGAAAATAAAGCTATGATAAAGAGGGTGATTAATACCCATATGCTTATGATGATAATGTTAAGGTGGAAATGTCTACCCACACTATATGAAAGGTTAAGTAGATGGATTATTCCTATGACATGAATTATTTTCATGAAAGATTATGATAACGCTTCTACAAGTTATGAAAGTTTGATTTTAATGAAGTATGAATTATGTCGAAAGTGTTATATATACATGATTTAAGTATTTCGTGGGATATGACTTAGCATCAAATGAGATTGGTGGTGGGGACTCGACCTAAAAGGTCCTTAATGTAAAGTCGTCCTTTCTCATAATTATATTCCACCGTAATGGGAACCTTCCCATTTTGGTGTATGCTTTACTTATTTGGATCTACTAACATAATACCATAAAGGCACATAATTTTCATCAACTAAAAGATCCTTCTCAGTTAGTACTAATCCAAAACAGGCCAAGATCAATTAAAAGATGATGCAAGAGTTGGCTCAAATTAGTACTAATGTGTGATTATTAATGAAGTAGAATCAGGAGTGAGTTAATGTGGTTAGCCAATAGCAAACTCGTGCACTTTGTATAAAGAGCCATATTATAGGGAAGAGACTTTCTTTGGGACTGATCAGATGGGGGATTTTTGGATCAACGCCCAAGGGTCCAATCAAGACTACTGGCACCAAGGTCCAGGGAATCAAGGTCAAAACTACAATGGGGACAATGCTTGCAGGGTTAACAACTGAGGTAGTTACTATGACAGGAATAGAGGACAAGATAGAGATGGGTATAGAAGTGGTGCATATGTACCACCATACAATCATGATTCTGGGGATGGTAGTTCGTGAATTGAAGAGATGTTTGATAAGCTATTGAAGAAGGCTGACGCCTAAGATGATACCTTATAGGATATGAAAACTAACATCTCAAGTATTAATCAGAAGATCGAGTCTCATTCTGTGGCTATTAAGCAGCTGGAGCAATAATTTGGTCAGATGTCTACACAGTTAAACCAATACCTAAGGGTACACTTACAAGCAACACAGTGCAGAATCCAAAGAATGATGGGCAACGCATGACAGTGACTACATAAGGTGGTAAGTAGACTATCGATCCACCAATGCCGGTAGATGATGCTGAGGATCATAAGGATATGGTAGTGATAAAAGATATGGAGACCGGGGATGACAAGGCTCAAGATAGGGTGAGGAGTGAAGAGGTGGATGACAAGGCTAAAGATAGGGTTAAGAGTGAAGAGGTGACACCAAGGAAGTTGCAACCCATACCTAGCCCTCCACCACCTTTCCCTCAGAGACTCTAGAAGAATGAGGATGAAGGTAAGTTTCAGAATTTCATCTCTATGTTGAGGAAAATCACTATCAATATTCGCCTCAATGAGGTATTCACTATACCATGCACCATCGAAGATACCCACTTCACAAAAGAATTATGTGACATAGGAGCCAACATCAACCTAATGCCTCTTGCAGTATTCAAGAAGTTGGGCTTGGGAGCCCCTACACAAACAAACATGCAGTTATTAATAACTAACAGGACAGTGAAGAAGCTTGAGGGGATACTGTACGATGTTCTAGTCAAAGTGGAAAAGTTTATATTCCCCGCAGACTTCATGATCCTAGATTATGAGGTCAACTTTGAAGTCCCAAACATCTTGGAAGGCCTTTCCTAGCCACTAGACAAGTACTAGTGGACATGGAGTCTGGCCAGCTCAAGTTTAGATTGAATAACAAAGATGTCGTCTTCAATATTTGTTAGTCCATGAAGAGACCTGATGATCTGAAGATGGAAGTATGAGAACTTAGTGAAGCTTGATTAACGAAGTTGTCCAAGTCATGTTACGATAATAAATCAAGATCTACTTGGGAGGCAACCTAAGATATTTGCTGTAATTTTTATATGTTTGTCTTATTTTTGCTTTTAGGACTCATATGTATTTTAATTTCTTATTTTTGGTTGTAATTGTGGACTCATGGACTGGTGACTTATAGAGTAACAAGTTGTTCTATGAAGAATATGCAGGAACAGGGTTAAGGCAGCAAACAAGTGCTGAAAAGGGAGACTGGTCTTAGGGGCCGTGTTCCACACCATGACCCGTATACTAATTTATAGAACCACTTCTAGTAAGCCAAACTTTGAGCACTCTAGTCCACGAGCCAACTTTATAGTCCGTAGATCAAACTTTGGTCCATGAATGGGGCTCATGAACCCCAAATGAGATTTTAAACTTGCTAAGTATTGGGAACACTTACGAGATAACACACAGGTCGTAGGTTAGACTATGACTTGTAGGCTGCTTTGTAAATGTCAATGTCTTCAAATTAAGGTTCTGAAACCATAAAACTATATCTTATGGGGCATAGAATCTCTTACGGCCCATAATTAGTGTTTTATGGGGTCAGAACCCTACTTAAACCCAGCCTGGCCAATTGAATAAAAGAGGGGTAAAAATATTTATCCCTTATTTTCCCCCATAATTTGCAGAATACCTAACATCCATTTCTTCTTCCCCAAGTTTCGACCACTATCACTACCACCACCATACTTTTTGGCGTAATTCCATCCAAACTCTGACCAACCCACACATTGTTCCGACAACTAATGGGCTTAGATTTTTTGGTTTTCCTACTAGTTCTTGGCTTTATAACCAATAATCCAGTATGAGCTCTTCTCAAATTTTCATTTTTTTGCCAGAAAGAATTGTGACATTAAGTAGAAGAATGGATAGGAGTGAAACTATGATTTTCTTGCCCTAATAAATAATGGTTGCTTGAGAATGAAGTGTTTCGTATGTTTTACACTATATGATTTCTTGTACTTATTTGGAATGATGTATATAAATGTGATTGTCATAGTGTGAAATTGTGCAACACTTTGTCTAATTGGTTAAAATAATTTATCTTTCTTAAAATTGATAAGGTACTGTGTGAATTACATACTGGTTTGGTGAAATGGCTTAAATTGGCCATGAAAATAATATGTGTGCATGGGTGTGTCATTATATAATACTAATAAAGAATCACTTGTCATCTGGATTTTATTGAACTACCATGTTAAACTAACTAAGTGATTGTACAAAGCGAATGATGACAAGCTTGATCAGCTGATGAATATCATATTGAGTGCATATATCTGAGTAAATGGGGTCGTTAACTACATATTAGAGGTCTTGGGTAAATCAGTGATAATTCACGTGTATTTATATTTTGGGATTAACTATGAGTTCAAGGAATACATATTGAATATGTTTACTTAGATTTACGTGCCATTACTTTGATGTTGTTTAAATTTATGCACCCTGTTGTTATAACCTAGTCATCGTTCTTAGAAAATCATCAAAATTAGTGTGACTAGGATTTGGCTGTGACACTTGGTTGAACATTTACTAAAATAGAACCAAAATGTTGACCTCAGGCAACTCAAGTTGTTGTTTTTCAACACCACAAGTGTCTTCTACGGTCGGTGGTTTCCCCTCGTAAGTTGAAACTAGAAATTTAGTGTTTTGGGATATCATCAGACGAATCCACTTATGAGTTGTAGCCCATACTATGACCCATAAGTAGAGATCGTAGGTTCCTTATCTGAAGGATTAAAAATCTAGCAGTGTACTTACAACTCAATCTACAACCTGTGGTCTGTTCTATGAGCTGTAACTAGTATCGTCTATGCATTTCCAGTAACCAAAGTCATTGTGTCCTGTTGCTTACGGATGCCCTCTATGACCCGTAGTTTACCCTATAGCCCATAGGTGAGCTTTTGTATGACCCACTGTAAAACCTTTTTGTAACTTTTTTACTTTCTTTCTCGTGTTTGTAGAACTAATATATGCTTGTACTTGTATGATTTCAGATACTATGGATCCCTAACCTAAAAGAGGTGAGGTAGAGGCTATGCGGGACTGAATCTGTGATGAGCCCATAAATTCTGAGGCTAGTAGAACCATAGAGGAGCTTGGCATCCATCCTAATGAGGCCATCAAGAACTGACATACATGGGAGGTATCTAGACAGACAATGCTGGGCTAGACACTAGCCATAGTTGCTCAGCCTCCCCAGTCTAAGGAGGGTGGTGCCCAATAAAGCAACTCTATATAGATGATGGACTCCAAAGAGGGGTGATGATCAGGTTCCAAATGTGGAGAGGGCTCTAGTGTTGGTAAAGAGCCAGACTCCAAGGTTGTAGAGCCCACCGCAACACCACCAACACAGCCAGATGCATTGATGAGTAGATAGTGTGTTTGGGGTATACACATATACAAAGGTAACATCTAACATAATGAACGGGGTCGTCATGATCTCACCATATTAAAGGGGCCACAGATTATCACCACAGGGCTTGACAGTTCTCCTACACTCTGGGACTCTATGGGCCAATATCATTTAAAGTGGTTAGCAGCAGGGAAGTACTCCTTGGTGATTGTTCGAGAGTTCTATGCGTCGTACACTACTATTATCATGGAGTCAACCTCAAAAGAGAAGAGATTCCTTATATAGCCCCTCATTACATGGACGATGGTTAGAGGAGTTTCGATTGATATATTAGAGACCACCATCCTAAAGTGATCCTAGTTTGAGTAGTCAAAAGTCTTGGTCACGACCATAAGGGCAAGCCTATTGTATTGTTCACTGTATCTGAATATCTGTTATGAGCACAAGCGTTACTGTCACTCCTAAGCATTGAGTTTGAACATAACATCTTGAGTGAGATATGAGACTTCTTTCTGTGATGGCACTTGAATTTCATTGTTGATTTTAGACTATTTTAATAAGTGTTTGCTTATTTACATTTCCTTATCTTTTATAGTTGCACTGTCATATCTTGATTTACATGAGCTTGTCTGAGTACTGCCTAATATATGCATTGTGAGCTTGACTAGTTATTTATGATTGATTTAGAGATGATATATGCCATAAGATTAAGGTCTATATATTATTGTAGGGCTTATGTAGATTGAGTTCGTCGCTTGAGGACAAGCAATAATTTTAAGTTAAAGGTGTTGATGGGCTGCCAAAATACATAAATTTTGATATGTTGAACTTAGAATTTTATGCATTCTTAAAGCGATGTTAGTAGGTTTGATGTGTTTTTATGTTGATTTTGCAGGATAACAAGACTCGAGATAATTTTGGGCAAAGTTTTGATGAATTCAAGTTTTTGGTGATTTATGGAGTAGTCTATGGGTCGTGGATCATTCCACGAACCATAGGATGATTCATGGGTCAGATCCAGGGAAAGGTCAATCTTCAGATATGAAAAGTACATGTTTTCAAATGATACGTACAATGCTTCATGACGTAGATATGAGTTTATAGGTCAAAAATCAGAAAATATGCAAGAGGCTGAAGTGTTATCAGACGAGATCTCTTACGAGTAGTAAGTTGGATGATGGGTCATGGATAAGATCGTTCCTGGAGAATCAAAGTTTTGAAAGGGTTAACAGACGAAACCCTTTATAGTTCATAAGTTAGAAGATGACCCATAGGAAGATCTCGTAGATTGAAGACCATTTTCAGGAAGTACAGAGTACGAAGCCCAGGTACATGTCATGACTCCATACACACCCTGTACCTTGTCCGTCTGAGTTTCTGGATCCAGTTTTCCTATTCAATTTTTGATTTATATTTTACTTATTAAAAATGGGCTTTTTAAGGTTTTTCTTGAGGGAGGACGACAAATATAACAAGAGAACACTACTTGTGGTTGTGTTTGCTTTTATATTCGACCTATTACACTGTGATTTCTTGTGAAGATTTTGGATTTCTTATTTTTTATTTCATCATTGTAAGTGATTAATTTGCTATTCAATAACATTATTTCTTCATCTACAATGAGTATGCATAGTTAAATCTACAACTAGGGTTATGGGAGCCATGAAGAACTAACAAAGTAAAATCTAGATAATCTATAATTCTTGGAAAGTGTGCATGTATGTATTAACTTTTTCCCTCACTATGAATGTTTGTTAATGGTGGAAAACATTAGAACTCGTACAAATTCTTATTTACTGGATCAAGAGGGTAATAAGTGGTAAAATGGGCTATTAACATGATTCAATGTGATCCCTCTTATCTAATCAACCTGAACTGATCACGAGATGGTTATACTAGAACAAAAGGTAAGGGTTAGTATTGCCACATTTCACGGATAGATCAAATGACAGTGAGATTTACCACTCACCTGGATCAAAGGGTAAAGTAAATATAACTTACCAGTTTTGCATGCTACACACTGGAAAAGGGTATGATTATCTGGTTACACTGAGTTAGGAATTCATGGGGAACATAATACTCTAGTTACTTCTCTCACTGATTTCACAACACTTTTATTTGATTGATTATTGTGGTTTAGGTTTACTTATTAGAAATTTACAAAAAAAAAACCTTTGGAAAATAAGTAGATTAATCCTTTCAACTTGGTAATAGTTACTTCAGGTCTAGACCATATTCCTTGTGAGATTCGACCCTAACCTTTGTTAGGTATTGTATTTTGACAGCGACTGCTTATCCTCAATTTAGAGGAGTAGTTTGGGAGACATCACTATGATCTATGACTTGGTTCCATCACATGTGTTCCATTTATGCATTCCTTTTACTCATGTTGAACGATACTCCTTATGCATGCTTAAGCTCATATTAATGTTACCTTTACCATTCTATGGATGGAAGTCTTTGACTTATGAATAATGGCATTACAATTTCATACTTGCATTGTATCTCACATACTTTGTACATTCCAAAAAGTACTAATGCATATTTTTCTTGCATGATTTAACTATATAGGGACGGGTGCTCCTGTCCCGGCTCGTGGCGAGTTCTTACGACGTCCAAGTCTAGTTTTATTATGGTGAGCCCTTAGTTTGAGGCTCCACATATTTTGGGACTTGATGAATATTTTAGTCTTTGGAGGCTTTTACTTTCTATGTTATTAAAGTTTGGAGTCTTTTCTACTTGAGGGAAACTGACCATTTACCAATTCCCATTTATCCATGGTCTAGTTGGTATGTTTATGGACATTATATATGTTTTATGATGTTTCCATTATTTTAAATATAATGTCCCGTAGACCTTAACCCAATTTTCACATGATCATAAGTTTTATGCCTATGAACGCTTGATATGTTAAGAAGTCTTGGGTGAGGTGCCTACGGGTGTCTCATTTGTCATGTGATGACTAGGCCCTTGGCTTGGGTCATTACAAATTTGGTATCAGAGTATGAGGTTTTAAAATATTCCTTGAATTATCAAACATACCATGTAAACTAGAGTCCCATTCAAGGTTGAGAAGCATGCCACAATCATGAATGAGAGGCTATGAGACATTTAGGAAAGTATTTCCTTCTTTCTTATTCATGTTATACCCTTAGAGTTATCTAATATTCTCTTATAGCTAACAATGATCTTCTTATTATTTCTAGATTATTCCATGAAGAAGATCTCCATAACCAAGGAAGACACCTGAGCAACAAGCCCCTCCACTACAATAAGACGGTGGAGTGTCTCACGCGGTGTTTAGAGTCACATTCACCATTCTAGCCGAAGCGTTGGCTAACAATGCCAATAGGGAGATTTCCATACCTCCCTAAGTGCTTACACTGTCCACACGAGTTAGAGATTTTAAGAGGATGTGTCCTCTGGAGTTTTATGTTTCTAAGGCAAAGAAGGATCCCATGAACTTCATTTATGAGTCATATCGGATTGTTTCCAAATAGGGAGTTATCATGGAAGAGAAGGCTGATTTGGTGTCCTACCAACTAAAGGGAGTAGCAAAGATATGGTATGAACAATGGGTGGAGGAAAGGGTAGAATAGAAAGAGTTCAAAGGTGGTTTCTTGGATCACTTCTTTTCAATAAGGTTGAGGGAGGCCAAGGTACAAGAATTCACTAACCTCAAATAAGGGCACATGAGAGTGAGGAAGTATGCTCTCAAGTTCACCAAACTCTCTAAATATGCCTCTTTCATGGTAGTGGATCGGAGAGCTCGTATGAGCAAATTCATCTCCAGTGTATCAAACTTGGTGTCAAAGGAGTGCAAGACGACCATGCTAGTGAAGGATATGGACATCTCCTGGTTGACGACATACACTGAGAAAATTAAGAAGGAGAAGTTAAGATAAAGATATAGGGATTCCAAGAGGACTCAGGTTGATGGTGGGGGATATACTCACGAAAGGAGTGGAGATCACAAGTTCCAAAGTGGCCAAAAACAAAGGGAACAAGGGTATTCCAACAATGTTTCTCCCTGATCTACTAAAGACAGAGGGGAAGCTCCAAAGCCTTAAAATCCAAATTTCCCCAAGTGTGGAAGGCTCCACAAGGGAGAGTTCTTGGCCGATTCTAACGCATGCTTCAAGTGTGGGAAGCCCGAATACCATGTGAATGATTGTAGGAGTGGAGGTTCAAGAACCGAAGTCCAAGGTAGGAAAATTTAAGGTGCCCCAAGGAACAACTATTTTTATGCTCTTCATGGCTGACAAGAAGTTAAAGAGGCTCCAGATGTTGTTTCTAGTATGTTGCAAGTTTACAATTTTCATGCATATTCACTGTTAGATCCAAGAAAAACTTGTCATTTGTAATGCTTTTTTTTTGCAAATAGATTTCATGGATGTCCTGAAGTACTTCATGAGCCTTATGAAGTATGTACCCCTATAGGAGAGTCCAAGTTGCACGAAGAGTTTATAGAAATGATCCCATTTCCATCTTACATGAAATCATCACTTGTGACTTAGTAGAACTCTCTATGGTTGATTTCGATGGTATACTTTTAATGGATTGGTGTAACGATCCAAAATTTTTTGAACTTTATAGTGGTTGATCAAGGTCTATTTGTACCTATTTTGGTTGGCTAGTGGCCATAATGGGTCTTACATATGTGTCCATGTTCAAAGGAATCGTGATAGTTAAGTTTGCTTGATATTTTGTGGAAGTACCGACTTTGAATGGCTATATTTCTTTGTATGAGATAAGTTGTGTAGACTATGAGCTATCAAAACGAAGCCTTTTGATTTATCTTCGCAATACAGTTGGTCTCGCTTGATTGAGAGTTAGGATGTGGAAGTTATGTCCATTGCGATGAGATTGTTTGTGCACGAAAGCGTTCTGGAAAGGGAGGGCCAAATTTGGCTAAGGCAGGACCACACGGAAGGACCACAGACCGTGTGGGGTTTCACGACATGTGAGCCTATCCATGGGTTGATCCAGAGTGTGGGCTAGGTATTGGACCAAAGCCTCAAACCAAGTGAGGCTCCATGGACCACTTCACGGTCCGTGTGATCCCTCATGGTTCGTAGGGGCACCCGTGGAGTGGTCCAGAGAGTTTCTTGGACCCTAGGCCAGAACTCTAAGCCAAGTGAGGCTCCATGGGCCAGTTCACAGTCCGTGTGATGCCTCACAGCCTGTGAGCCAGCCGTGGAGTGGTCCAGAAAGTTCCCAAGATTTGCAAGCCAAGGTCGTGACCAAATATAGCCGTATAGTCGAGTTCATGGACCATGGACCATTGTACGATCTGTGTAATTGTTCTGCGTCCCCAGTTCCCAGTTATTTTCTCCATTTCATTAATGGTTAAATTATAATTTTAATTAATTCTAGGGTCATTTTAGTCTTTCTAAACTCTCCTAAAACCCCTGAATTGAACCCTAATTCATTCAATCTATTTAATCTCTCCAAATTATTCTCTCAATTTTCTCTCAACCTCCATTGAAGACAAGCTTGTAAACTTGGGGAAATTTGATTCTTCTTCAGATTCTTCTTGTTCTTCTTGAGTACTTAAAGGTATGTGGGATTGATTTATGGTTATTCTTTCAACCATGAAGACCCAAAACTCCTCTTTTCAATTTTGATAAATTTTAACTTCCATTGAAATTTGTTCTTTTAATTTATGAATGTTTTGCTTCAATTAAAAGTGTGGGTTGTGTTAATTTATTAATTTCAAAGTGGATTGAGCCCTTATTGATGACTTCCATTGATTTTTATGATGTTTCAAAAATGCATATCCCTTTGGTTCTTCAATTTCAAGTATAGGTATTAATGATTTTGTTTTAAATTGATGATTTCATTATTCTTTGGTTATGAACTTATTGTATTGATGATTTAAACATTGTTATCCAATGCCCATGCTACTCTTTATCATCCATGCATTGCATTCATGAGTATGAAAGGCTTGTTATGATTAAACTCTTGATAAGGGCTTGGCCCTCATATTATGATATGCTATAGGAAATGACTAAAGGTGATCACTTAAAGTCAATGTTATGGCTCTTTGAGCAATTATGGGTGTTTACACCATTATGATATGATATGATATGTTCTGATGATGCATGATATGATATGTTATATAGATGAGCTACACCTATTGCATTAGTCTTGGAAAATGGCTTTTGGAAACTCTTGTTGGCTTTTGAGCCTAATTTTGGAAAGACTTGAATTATGACTTGGATTATAGCCCAACAATGTATTGTTTTGAACGAATGGTCAAATCTCCGTTTTTAAAGCTTGTATATATATGTATGTGTATTCTCATGGGATGAGACTTAACACCGAGGGATTAGAGTCGGGGTGGACTATCTCCAAGGGTCCATACTCCTTTCCATCAAACCATGTGCCACCATGGG
>JBCEWC010018249.1:0-12063 GCA_038996855.1 Solanum aculeatissimum
CGCAACAATTCGCTTGAGAATTCACAAAGATTTCAGCTAGAAAAGTGTCAAATGACGCGCGTTTTCGCGACTCATCAGAGACCTTAGAATGCCTAAAAAGAGCATATGATTTAATTAAATTATGAATTAACCATTAATGAAATGGACTACTTCACTGAAAACAAGGTCTCACAAAAGGGCTACAGTGCCCGTCAATAGGTACACTGGTCGTGTACTTGCCCGTGTAACTTGACTTGATCTCGTCTTCGGCCTGAACGTTTGGAGGACTTTCTGGATCACTTCACGGGGGCTCTCACGAACCTTATAGCAGTACACAGACTGTGCACTGGTCTGTGGAGCATTAGTTGGTTTAGAGTCCAGCCCCGAACCTTGGCTAATGTTCTGCCCCACTTCGCGGGACCCCTCACGGACCGTAGAGTGGTTCGTGGGACCTTACTTGGCCCATAGACTAGCCCATGACCCCTAGGAACTCACTGGACAAACCCACAAACCGCCACACAGACCATGGACCACCAAACGGTCCATGGTCCGACCCTTAGCCCCATTCCAGAACCTTGTTCCCAGCGTCCTTCCAATTACGGGCACTCACTATTTTCGCCGTATCTTTCACATACAAAATCTGAATTGAGTGAAACCAGTTACATTACGAAGATAACTGAAAGAGATTAAATTTTATATATATAAACCGACACAGTTAATCCCGTACAAAAAGTAATGATCTTTCAAAGTACACTACCCAACCGGCCCCTTAACTTCACCAAGAGACCCGTTTTGAATCTGGCCACTTAAATTCAACCTATGACTACCAAAATTCAACCACGACCAGTTTAACACTAACCTAGATGAACCGTTAAAAAGTTTGAAAATTTTTAGATCATTAGATTAAATTTTGAGGACCATTTATAAACTTGATGCTCTGATACCAAACTTTCATGACTCAATCCTAGGACCTAGGTGTGACATGGAGAATTGGGAACCCAAAGGCACCCCAAACAAGCCTCATAGCATACTTAAGCACATACTTGGTTAAAAAGCATGGGTAAATCATCAATAATATGTACCAAGGGGATTAGGGACTTAGAACACACTCTACGGTACAAGGGATAAGAGATTCCCACCATTTCAAGTACAACGTGTAATTTTAAGGGAAAAGGAACGAGGGATTCACTCTATGGGGTATAGGGACTTAGGATATTAACCACCTTACAATTATCATCACAAGAAAAAACAAAACATGGGATAGGGAGTAGGGGAAAGTCAACATAGATACATAGGTGTCACAAAGATCATACATAACATGTCATGCAACAATACCACTAGTCATAAGTGGGGTAGGGGAAAAAATATGCTCCGGGCTCACCCTCAAATGTAAATAATCAAAGTAGCAATGCCTTAACATACGTAGATAGAAAATGGATGTTGCCCTCAAAATGGAGGACTCACCACAAGAAAAGTATTCACGAATTGTACTAGCCACGAGGAGGTGGATGAGGAAGAGCTCTAGTCTCTACATGGTTAGATCATGTAGGCAAAAAGTATATGTTAGTACTTTAAATGTACTAATTATCTAAGGTGCAATGCAACAAGGAAATCATAAGCCATATTACTCAAGATGCATGATCATATACATACGTAATAAGCTCAATATGACATGAATTGTCAATTCCTTAATTACAAAATCTGCATGGAATGTAAATCATAATTTCATAACATAGGATATACATATGTGGGAGGAGACCATAAAGGACATGTAAGACCATGCGATCTACTATATGAATTTTGGTGTTGCCTCAACACTGAAAAAGGAGAAGTCTACTTGCCAAGATAGACTATAACCCACATTGTGGGTAACTTGACATGGTTAGATCCACTAGTGTAAGCCTATTTAGGGAAATAATGGAGACTATGGTGACATTTAGCTATGAGAATAAGACTTTATATAAGTTCCCCTTGGGTCGAGCCTATCACAACCCGAGCCTAAGGCCTATGAGTCACATGGCGAATGGGAATCGGAGGGACCCCAAACTAGCCTCAAAACGTACATTCACACATCATTTGTTGGAAAGAGCATCATAACATCAAAAGCACATAATTCTAAGGAGGGTACAAGACTTCAGACTTAAGCTATGGGGATGTCATAGGGGTAGGGAGTTGCATGGATTCACATAACACATAACACATAAGTACTAAGGGGCGGGTATTTATGACTCACGCTATGGGATTAAAATGGGGCTTCATACTTTCATCATCATAAAAAACATAACATAATAATAATAAAAACATAATATATAGCCATAATATCTCAAATAAGCTTATAACATGAGCATATAATATAATATGATATGTATAATAATGCCTCAACATAAGATAAGAAGGGGCCACGATATGTCCCGGGCTCACCCTCATGTCATAAGATAGAAAAGAAATAATGTAACATAAGGTAAAGGAAGGTGGGTCTTGTCCTTGGAATAAAGGGATCACCAATAGAGACAACCCATGATCACCAAGCTAACCGTCCAATGATGGATAGATATCATCTCTGGTCCCTATATGGTTAGATCATATAGGCAAAAGAATATGTGTTAGCACATATAATGAACTAAGTATGTGGGCATGCAATTCTTATGTACATAGTAATATTCACCTTTCAATGCAATATGACAAGGACACATATATATAGGAGGAAATATACAACAAAGATCATAATACAATTATGTCGTGAAATCCATGATGCATACATGTGAAAGTATCATAGTCATAGTGGGGATATGACCTCAACTGACACAAGCTAGATCAATTGAGCTACTACCTGGAATCCTGGTTGTTACCCTATGGAAAGAAGGGTGCACTACTTGGTAGGTAGATCCAAGTCAATCCCAAAAGGGAGAATACAAGTCAATCCCAAAAGGGAGAATACAAGTCAATCCCGTGAAGGGAGAATCCTATGTTGGCACAACATTATGGGAAAGAAGTAGGAACCCTTGGAGATGGTTCCCCGGACATCCTATCCACTTGGTGCTAAGTCACAACCCATGGGAATACATATACGTATACAAGCTTTCCAATGGAGGTTTGTCTTTCAAAATAATACAATGCATAGTTGGGCTCAAAAGCCAAATCATAGTTCAAGTCATTTAATTTAGGCTAAAAAGCCAAACAAGAGTTCAAGTTTTAAGTTCACGGATCAATGAATAAGAGTAGCTCATTCAAGACAAGTACAAGATGGTGTAAACACCCAAGGATGCTCAATGATTCAAGTCAAGACAAGATGTGATCACATTCTAGTCATATCCCATGTCGTTCAAGATTAAGGCAAATCAAGTCAAGGTGGGACTAAGCCCTTATAAAGAGTTTCATCAAAAATCAAGTTTCAAGTATGCATATTCCATGTGTGATGAGAGGTATGAATGGTCAATAGAGATTTAAGCTTAAACCAACATTATAATATGAAATTCAAGTAAAATCCATAAGTAAATACCCATTCAAATCACAATTTAGATTACCCATGCTTAAATCAAGCTTTCAAGGGATATTGCATATTCAAATCCTCATAATTTCTATGCAATTCAACATGTTGGGGCTTAATTCCCTTTAAAAACATCAATTAAACAAAGCCCATAACTCAATTTAATCAAATAAATAATAATCTAAAAGACCAATAATTAAAGTAAGCATAAATTTTATAAATTAAAGAGTAAAAGAGAGGGGTCTTCATGGTTGAAAGGAGACATGAATCAATTTCCACACACTTTTGCTAGCCACAAAAAGATAAGAAAAATTGGTGAAGAAGGAAGATTATCCCTTGATTAAGTCAAGTCTTCACAAGAGCCTTGAAGGAGTTCTTAAGAGAGTAATGAAGAATTTCTAAGTGTCTAAATGAATTTTGAATTAGGGTGAGTGAATATAGTTCAAATTAGAGGCTTATGAAAGCATAGAGTGTCAAAAATGACCTTAAGAATTAATTAAAATTACAAAAAAACCATTAATGAAACGATGGCTTAAAAGAGTCCAGGTGGCCGTCAAAGAGCCCAAATGGTTCTTGCAGTGGCTCACAGACTGTGTACTGGTCCGTAGTCCTGCACTTTGGAAAAATCAAGGCTGGGATTCACTCCCACAAAAGGCTACACGAGGTGTGAAGAAGCACACGGGACGTGGGGTCTTACGTCAAGTTGACGCTAGTTACAAAATGCTAACCTTATTCTTAGAAAAAATCCTTGGGTCAAGACCTTCACAAAACACTTCGGTACGCCTCGTATTGGGGACCATGAGACCCCCATACGGACCGTACAAGGCTTCACAACCCGTGTAGGGTCCCGTGGTGCCTTGCCTTAGCCAAATTCCAGAAAATTCCCTGCACAAGCAACCTTTACAAAAATGGACATAACTTCAGTTGGATAGGTGTCGAACCACTCAGTTCATCCAGTGATAAGAGATATGGACACTTAAAGTCAGTCCTTTCCCTAATCCTCATGCAAAACCTATCTGAATGAGTTCCTTTGGTCAAGACTTGACAAGTGAGACAAACATTCATAAACCACTTAAGATGATATGGAAATCAATGAGTTGAGCATAGATAAGTTTCTCAAAAAAATATAGGTTGTTTAATCATCTCCCCCTTGGAAACATTCGTCCATACATGGGCTAGAATAGGGTTTGAAAGGCTAGATTTAAACAAGAAATGTCTTAACAAGTAAACATAATGCGTGGACCATTTTCTTGAAAATTACAAGTCATCAAAACTCATGTCAGTTAATTTTCAAACCATTCAAAACTAAAAAATATATCACTTTCGTGTACATGTATGCATGTCATGTCATGAGACCCAAGAATTGAAAGAATTAGGACCATTTAGAATAAGAAGAACCTAGTACCTTAGGCTTGATTAGTTTGGAAAAGGTGGGGATATCGCTTCCTCATGTCTAACTCTGCTTCCCGCGTAGCACTCTCCTTATGTTGATTCCTCCAAGGCACCTTTACCGATGCCACTTCCTTATTATGAAGTCTTTAAACTTTCCTATCAAAGATCTCAACCGACATCTCTTCATAAGTCAAATTCTCCTCAATACCAACACCTTCCAAAGGAACAATTGTACTAGGATCATCATATAAACCACATTGCCAATCTGCTCAACAACCTCATATGGGTCAACATACCGGGGGCTAAGCTTGCCCTTCTTTCCAAAACATATCACACCCTTCAAAGGTGAGACTTTCACAAACACCCAATCACCCATAAAGAACTCAAGGTCTCTCTTTCTAACATTCGAATATGACTTTTGCCTACTTTGAGCCATCTTCAACCTTTCCCAAACTAATTTCATCTTCTCGATAGCCTCGATTACCAAAAACGAGCCAATCAAGGCCATCTCTCCCAACTCAAACCATCCAATCGGGGATCTATACCTTCTCCCATATAAAGCCTTAAATGGTGCAATCCCAATACTAGCATGGAAACTATTGTTATAAGCAAACTCAATGAGCAGTAGATGATCATCCCAATTTACTTTGAATTCTAACACACAAGCCCTCAACATGTCCTCCACAATTTAAATTATCCTCTCGGCTTGTCCATCAGTTTGAGGATGAAAAATGGTACTCAACTTCATCTTAGTACCACGACCTCTTGGGAATGACATCCAAAAAGGACAAGTGAATTGAACACCATAATTTTATATGATAGACATAGGGACACCATGCAACCTCACCAACTCTCGGATATGCATCTTAGCATAATCTTTGGCATTGTAAGTATTCTTGATAGAAAATGAGCCGACTTGGTCATCCGATCAACAATAACCTACATAGAATCAAATTTCTTATATGTACGAGATAAGCCAACCATAAAATCCATATTTACATCTTCACACTTCCAAGTGGGAATCTCAATATCTTGAGTCAAACCATCGAGGTTTTGATGCTCCACCTTCACTTGTTGACAACTAGGGCACTCGGACACGAACATGGCTATGTCTCTTTTCATACCATGCCACCAATATACCTCTCTCAAGTCTCGATACATCTTGGTGGATCTCGAATGTATAGAATAATAAGAGTTGTGAGCCTCACTCAAGATCACCTTTCTAAGCCCATCAAAATCAGGAACACACAACCAATCAAGGTATCGAAGCACACCATCTCCCCCTTGGGAGAAAACCCCAATCTTCTTTTGGGCAACCAACTTCTTTAATTCAACCAAAGACGGATCTAAATCTTGCTTTACCTTGACTTCTACCACCACATAAGATTTGGCCTCATTCTCAACATGAATACCACCATCCTTAGAGTCAGCCAATCTAACACCAAATCTAGCCAAACGGTGAACATCTTTTACCAACTCTTTATTTCCTTCATCAACATGAGTCATACTCCCCATAGACAACCTGCTAAGGGCATCGACTATAATAGTTTCCTTACCGATATGATATTGAACAATCATGTCATAATCTTTGAGGAGTTCCAACCATCTTCTTTGCCTCAAATTGAGATCTCTTTGGGTGAACACATATTGCGGCTCTTATGATCGGTGAACACATCAATGTGAACCTCGTATAGGTAATGTCTCTAAATCTTAAAAGCAAATACCACAACTGCCAATTCAATATCATGAGTTGAATAGTTCTGTTCATGCACCTTCAATTTCCTGGAGGCATAAGCTATCACCTTACCATGTTGCATGAGCACAAAACCTAACCCAATTCTAGAAGCATTGCAATACACCACAAACCCATCTAAGACATATGGTAGAGTCAGAAAAAGAGCCGATGAAAGCTGGTCCTTCTAAGTCTGAAAACTCTCCTCACACTTGTCAGACCATACAAACTTGCTCTTCTTTTGAGTTAACTCAGTCAAAGGAGATGCAATGGATGAAAAGTCCCTAATAAACCTTAGGTACTATCCAGCCAATCTAAGAAAGCTTCGAATATAGGAAGAAGTCACTGGTATAGGCCAATTCTTCATGGCCTCAATATTCTTTGGATCAACCTTAATACCACCACCAACACAATTTGACCATGAAAGGCCAATTCACCTAACCAAAAATCACACTTGTTGAATTTGGCAAATAAATGCTTCTCCCTCAAAGTCTAAAGAACAAACCTCAAGTGATCCATATGCTCTTGCTCATTTTGGGAGTAGATCAGTATATGATCAATGAAGACAACCACAAAACTATCAAGAAATGGTTTGAACACTCAATTCATCAGATCCATAAACATAGTTGGAGAATTAGTCAAGCCAGAAAATATCACCACAAACTCATAATGCCCATACCTAGTTTGAAACGGCATCTTGGGGATGTCACACTCCCTTACCTTCAATTGATGATAGCTGAAATGGAGGTCAATCTTTGGGAAATGGGTGGTACCTTGCAACTGGTCGAACAAATCATCGATTCTGGGAAACAAATATTTATTCTTAATGGTAACCTTATTCAATTGTTGATAGTCAATACACATCCAGAACGATCAATCCTTTTTCATTATAAATAACACCAAAGGACCCCCAAGGCGAAATACTCGCCCTAATAAAGCCTTTCTCCAAAAACATCTTCAACTGATCCTTTAACCTTTTCAACTCGGTTGGAACCATACGATAAGGAGGAATAGATATTGGTTGGGTATCTAGATAGAGATCTATGCCAAAGTCCACTTCCTTTTTAGGAGGAACACTAGGCAAATCATCGGGAAAAACATTTGATAACTCATTAACCACGGAAACCAACTCAAGAGTAGGAGGCTCAGATTCAACATCCTAAACTCAGAAAATATGATAGATACAACCCTTATAAATCATCCTTCTGGCCTTGAGGTAGGATATAAACATAACCTTAAAAGCAGAATCACTACTCTTCCATTCCAAAATAGGCTCACCTGGAAACTTGAACTTGACAACCTTGAGTTCTACAGTCAATAGAGGTAAATGAAGAATGCAACTAATCCATCCTAAGAATGATATCAAAATCAAACATTTCAAGCCCTACAAGGACACATGGGAGGACTTTATAAAAGAGAGAAACAAGTCAATCCTGATAAATTTTCTGAGCAATAATAGACTCACCCATGGGAGTGTAGACCGAATAAGGTTATCTCAATAATTCAGGACTCAAACAAAACTTAAAAGCCAAAAGAGGACTTACAAAAGATAAATTTGCACCTGGGTAAAGCAAAGCATAAGCATCAGAATCAAAGACTTGTAACATACCGGTCACAACATCTGGAGCCTCATCCAAATCTTATCTGGCATGAAGAGCATAAAACCTGTTGTTTCTGGGAGCACCACCAACTTGAACCTTTTGTTGACCTAGACTACCTGGAACTATTTGACCCTTTTTTGGATTCTTTTGACAATGAACAACCTTATGGTCCCTACTACCACACTCGAAACATTCCTACAATCACTCAAATGATTCCTTCCACACTTGCCACACAAAGGAACAATAAACCAACCTCTGACTTATGACTTAGGAGAAGGAAATCTAGCATTGGAAACCTTTGCATTAGATCCTTGGCCCTGATGGAAGTGAATATTTCCACCACCACTCCTAGAGTTGGAGAATCCACAATCATAGCGGGCTCTCTATGAGTCATTAATTCTTTCTCTTTGAGCTTTTCTCCCTCAATTTGTTCAGCATAAGTTATGAGCTTGGAAATATCCATATCCTAAATAAGCATGACGGTACGACATTCTTTCACCACCAAATCAGAGATCCCAGAAATGAACTTGTGCATTCTTGCATGGGAGTCAGTCACCAACATAGGAGCATATATTTGAGAGCTTAGTAAACTTGAGGGAATAATCCCTTACAGTTGTTCCACCTTGTTGAGGTTGATAAATTCAGTCCTTTTGGCCTCCCTAAGCTCAAGAGGAACAAACTGGTCCAAAAAAATAAATTTGAACTCTTCCCAATTGACCTTAACATCAACAATCCTCTCAACCAACCATTGAGTATACCATACTTGAGACACATCTTTCAAATGATAAGCAACTAGTTCAGCTTTCTCCTCAAAGCTCACACCCATAACATTCAACACCTTACATAGCTCATCAATAAAGTCCTGGGCATCCTCCTCATCCTTTGAACCAAAAAACTCAAGAAGGTTCATCCAAGTAAAATCTCTCACCCTATTGGCTAGAGTGGGACCCAAAGGAATATTAGTCAATTAGGCTTGGTTGGTCACCACTTGAACCAATATAGAAATAATATTTTGGAATTCAGCATGAGTCACTTGCTCCCCTATAGGCCCTTGGGGGGCCTGCTCCTCAATAAATCAGTCCTGTCTAGGGAAAGGGGCTCTTCATGGAGGCATCTTTTAAAAGAGTGACAAGAATACCATCAAATCAGGAAATCTTACGAAATTATTCATAGCACAACATAATGGGAAATGAAGTGAGATAATTCCTAAAACATTATCATAGCCTCCAACTCATAGGTGTGGTGCAGAACATACCTATGAATAAGACTCTACTTTACACAGCATGTTGGACTCCGAGTACCATTTACAAACCTAGTGGTTTTATACCATGTTTGTCATGGCCCGAGCCTATGGCCTACGAGTGACATGAAAAATAAAAACCGAGGGTCCCCAAAGTAGCCTCAAAGCATACATTCGCACATCATTAGTTAGGAAGCACATAAATAACATGTTAAGTACATAATTCTAAGGGGGTACGGGCATTTGGACTCAAGCTATGGGTATGTCATAGGGGTAGGGAGTTGCATGGATTCACATAACACATAAAAACTAAGGAGCAGGTAAGTATGACCCACACTATGGGGTTAAGATGGGGCTTGGGACTTTCATCATCATCACAAACATAACATAATCATAGTTAAAACATAATATATAACCATAGCATCTCAAACAAAATTATAACATGAGCGTACAATAGAATCTGATATGTCCAATAATGCCTCTACATATGATAAGGTGGGGGACATGACATGTATAAGGTTCACCCTCAAGACATAAGACAAAAAAGAAATAACATAACATAAGGTAGAGGAAGGTGGTTCTTGTCCTTGGAATAAAGGGCTCGCCACCAGCAACAATCTAAGATTACTAAGCTAACCATCCAAAGGTGGATAGATATCGTATCCGGACCCTACATGGTTAGATTATGTAGGCAAAAGAGTATGTGTTATCACAAATAATGTACTAAGTATGCGGGCATGCAATGCTTATGCACGTTGTAATATTCACCTTTCAAAGCAATATGAAAAGGGCATATATATATAAGAGGAAATATACAATAAAGATCATAATATCAATATGCCATGAAATTTATGATACATGAATATAAAATTATCATATTCATAGCGGGGATGTGATCTCAATCGACACAAGGTTGACCAAGTGAGCTACTACCTGGAATCTTAGTGTTTACTCTATGCTGAGAAGGGTGGACTATTTTCCAGGTAGATCCCAATTCAATCCTAAAAGGGAGAATAAAAATAAATCCCAAGAAAGGAGAATCCTATGTTGGCACATAGTTATGGGAAAGGAGTAGGAACCCTTGGAGATAGTTCCCCCCCGATATCTAATCTATTCGGTGCTAAGTCACAACCCATGGGAATACATATACATATACAATCATTCAAATGGAGGCTTGACTTTCAAATTAATACAATCCATAGTTGGGCTTAAAATCCAAATCATAGTTCAAATCCTTTAATTTAGGCTAAAAAGCCAAACAAGAGTTCATGTTTTAAGTTCAAGGATCAATGAATAAGAGTAGCTCATTCAAGACAAGTACAAGATGGTGTAAACACCCAAGGATGCTCAATGATTCAAGTCAAGATAAGATGTAATCACATTCTAGTCATATCCCATGTCGTTTAAGATTAAGGCAAGTCAAGTCAAGGTGGGACTAAGCCCATATAAAGAGTTTCATCAAAAATCAAGTTTCAAGTATGCATATTCCATGAGTGATGAGAGGTATGAATGGTAAATAGAGATTCAAGCTTAAACCAATATTATAATATGAAATTCAAGTAAAATCCATAAGTAAATTCCCATTCAAATCACAATTTAGATTACCCATGCTTAAATCAAGCTTTCAATGTAACAACCCAAATATTTTTGAAATCTACTTATTGTTGGAATTCTATGATGTTCTGCAAGCCATGTTTGAGTTTTGGTAGCCACAGGTTGAGTTTAAGTGGCCGAATGCAAATTGGACTAGTTAGTGGCCTAGAGGGACAGTTTTAGCAGCGTACTTAAAATAGTCATAACTTTTGATGTGAAATGAACCATGTGATCTACAAAATATCACATTGAATCTCTTTGTGTTAGATTTGCAACACAAGTGGTTTCACTTAATATGGAGTCCTTATGAGGGAAATATGGCCCAAACAGTGAGACTGTCTAAAATTTGAAAGCCATTGGAGATAGGCTCAGAAGAAATTCTAAGGACATTGGCACGGACCGTGAAACTTTGAACGGTCCGTCTGGTGCCTCTTTAGGTGTTCCAGTAAGCTTGGGGTGGCCTGGAATGACCCCTAAACCAAGTCCAAGTCAACGAGACCTTGGACGGTCCATTTGGAGCTAGACGGCTCATGCACTGCCTGGTGAAGTGAGACAGTGGCTTGACCAAGACAAGGATAATGATTTTGGGTCTAGGTATGGTTGGACGGTGCTTTAAATGTCCAGTCACACCTTGAACGAACCATTTAGTGGTTCGTGAAGTATAACAGAAAGTCCTCCAAGAGTTCGTGTTGAAGAATTTGGCTAAGGGAGGTTGGACGGTTGGTCAGACAGCTCGTGCACAGGTAAAAAACACTGTAGTAGCTGTTTGGTCAATGTGTACAGTTAAAAGTTCCATTTTATTAATGGTATTTTCATGATTTAACATTTCCCTAAGCCCCTTTTTGGTCTCCTAAGGTCTCCTAAAGCCCAAAAAACATTCCCTAAACCCTATTTCATCCATTAAAACTCTCCTATACACTCTCTTAAGATCCTAAGCCTCTCTTGACCTCCATTGAAGCTATCTTGTAGAATTTGGGGAAGAAGACTTGATTAAGCTTGATCTTATTGGCTAGTTGCTTGAATTAAGGTATGTGGGACT
>JBCEWC010018250.1:0-12062 GCA_038996855.1 Solanum aculeatissimum
GAATAATGCTACTCCTGATTCTAACAAAAATACCTTTATGAAGCCTAAGAAGAAAAATTTCAAGAAAAAGAATGGTAAACCTCCCAAGAAAAATAATGGTGAAAATAATCAAGCACAAAATCAACAAGTTCAAGATAAGGGACCATGCTATGTCTGTGGCAAGAGTGGGCATATTGCTCGATTTTGCATATATCGGAAACGTGGTCCTTTATTGGATGATTTTTTTATTCTCTTGCCTTGACAAAAAGTTTTACAGATTTTCATATTTTATCAGTACTCTAAATTTTCTTTATTAAAAATAAAAAAAAAATGACTCATTATATCATGCTTGATAGAAATGTGATAGTCAATTAACTGTTGCAACTTACGTCTAATATGTAAGAAAAAATTTGATATTGAGGAGAGGTAAGCTACATTACCAAGTGTAAAAAGAATATTATAATGTTACAAGATTTCACTTTTGAGGTTCAAACATCAATTCACCAATTGTTTGATAGTTCATTAAACAATTTTGGTATTCTTCAAATTGATCTTGTAATGAATTTTTCTCATTAGATCTTCTATTACTCATTAATCACATTTAAATATTATCTTTGTCACTTAGAATAGTCTTATACAAATTGACAAAGATACACGTGCAACACACGTGTTCGATACCTAGTTTAACTTTACGAGGTTAAGGAATTGTAATGTGAATGCAAAAAAACACAACTCAAGAGAAGGGTGACATGGATTGGGGTCTTCCATTGAGGAAATTCAATAGGGATTACTTTGACCAACTATCAAAACAAGTATAATTCACTCGGATGGTCATTAAACAAGAACTCCAAAATTATATTTATGAGGTGTAAATTAAAATTTGACCAAAAATAGAAATCATTTCAAATTTAATGTGTTTATATATTTATTATTAACATTAAATTTATGCATTATTAAAGCTCTAGGTTCAAATATAGTTTGTTGAGATTTTAATAATTGTTGTATGGGGTAGTACATGAGTGAATCAAAATGAGTTAAATTAATAAATGAAATAGTCATTAAATCGCGTAAATGATACTTGGAATAAGAATTGATTCAAGATGTTCTCAATAATGAGTCATAGCCCAACTTTTTTAATAACCAAAATTTTAATGCACTTTCGACAAAGGAGAAGCGAATCACTCCCTGTAAGCACTACTTCAAAAATTTAATCTCGCACGATGAACCAAAACTATTCCTTCCCTCTTTACCTAGTAAATGCCCAAATTGTAAGGGAAACTACCATTCACACATCTGCCCCTATGATCCCCTCCAAAACTCTGATATCCTGGTTGGGTTGAAATTGAGAATGTTAAAATGGGCTAAAATAGAAATTGGGTAGGGTTATGACCCACCCAAATTTACTTTGGGATTGAAACAGGTTGGGCTAAAATTTGGGTTGGGTCTTGACTCACCCAATTTGACCTGCTCAATCTCAATAACTTTAACATATTATTATTTATTTTTTATAAATACAATTTGAATTTCAAATAAAAAACTAAAAATAAAAAGTTACAAATAGATAGATAAATGATAGAAAATATAAAATAATATTTAAACATACATTATATCAATTCAAGTAAAGAGCCTTAGAAAGAGTTAAAATTGGAGATTAAATTGGGCTCAATTGAAGATACTTTTGACATGGGTTAAGGCTTGAGTGGGTTGAGATTGAACCCAATTAAAATTATCTTAAGCTCAACCTATAATATTTTTGGCGGGTTACCTATATTTGAGCTCATTTTAACACCCTTATTCATGAAGAATGTTTATATTTGATAGGAAAACTTAAACATCAAACATCAAATTAATGTTACGTGTATTTATGTTATAGTTTAAAATTGTATGGTCGCTGTAATTGGATGATCCTTTTTAATTCTCTTTACATGATAGAAAATTTATACAGATTTTGATATTTTACCAGTATTCCAAATTTTCTACATTAAAAATAAAAATATGACTCATTATATCATGCTTGAAAGAAATGTGATAGTCAAGTAATTGTTGCATCTTACGTCTAATGTGTGAGAAAAATTTTAATATTGAGGATAAGTAAGCCACATTACCAAGTGGAAAAGGAATATTATTATGTTATAAAATTTCACTTTTGAGGTTCAAACATCAATTCATCTATTGTCCGATAGTTCATAAAAAAGTTTTGGTATTCTTCATATTGATCTCATAATGAATTTTGCTCATTGCTTCTTCTGTTACTCATTAATCCCGTTTAAATTATTATCTTTGTCATTTAAAATGGTCTTAAATCAATTGACAAAGATACACATGCAACACACATATTCAAAACCTAGTTTAACGTTATGAGGTTAAGGAATTGTAATGTGAGTGTCAAAAAACACATTTCAAGAGAAGGGTGACATGGATTGTCGTCTTCCACTGAGGAAATTCAACAGGTATTACTTAGACCAACTATTAAAACAAGTAACATTCTCTCGGATGGTCACTAAACAAGAACTCCAAAATTATATTTATGAGGTATAAGTTCAAATTTGACCAAAAATAGAAGTTGTTTCAAATTTAATATGTTTATATATTTATTATTAATATTAAATTTAAGCTTTATTAAAACTTTGGATTCAAATATAATTTGTTGAGATTTTAATAGTTGTTGTATCAGGTATTAAATGGGGGAATTTGTCACGACCCGGATAAGGGGCCTAGATGTGACATGGCGAAGGAGAACCCAAAAGTCCTCAATCAATCCATCATAGCATCATCACACACATCATCGGTTCGGAAGCGCGAAAGTAAACACATAACACATAAGTTCTAGGGGAAACGAGGTTTTGGACTCAAGCTATGGGGATGTTGTCGGGAATGGGATAAAAATGAGTCACATAGGAAATAACAGTTTTCTCTAAGGTGCGGGTAAGTAGGACTCAAGCTATGGGGGCAATCCGGGTTAGGGGACTTTCCACATAAGCATATAATCAACGCACAATCCTTAACATTAAGTCATAAGCATAATCAAATACCATTTCCATAATCAAGGCTCATAAATCATAATATCTCAATAGTACTAATATCCAACAAATACAATCCAACGTACAAGAGTTTAATTTGTCAAACAAGCCTCTACATAAGATAAAGCACAACCTCGACATAGTTTGAGGCTCACCCTCAATACATTAGAAAAAAAAGTATCAACAATTCTAGGTAAATAGCAAGTGGCTATCACCCTTGAACAAAAGGGCTCACCACAAGCAATAGTACGTCTTCAAGATGATCACACGTCGTCCGGTGGAAGATAGAAGTCGTCTCCGGTCCCTATATGGTTAGAACATGTAGACAAATAGTATGGGTTAGCACATAATATGTACTAAGTATGCGGGCATGCAATGCATATGACAATATAGTATGACCAAACAAAATGGCAAGGGGACAAGTGATACGAAAGGAATGCACGTAGCCAATAGAGGAGTATAGCAATATTCTATTCCATGATGCAAGAGATATAATCCTACAATCATAATATAGCGGGGATGTAACTTCAACCGACAATAGAGGAGACCCAAGCGAGCTACTACCTGGATCCGGACTACTTGCCAAGTAGATCCCTAGTCAACCCTTAATCAAGGGGATACATAACAAGTAAATACCTATCTAGGGAGATAAACCCATGGTGGCACATGGTTTGACGGAAAGGAGTATGGACCCTTGGAGATAGTCCACCCCGACTCCAATTCCTCGGTACTAAGTCTCATCCCATGGGAATACATATATATATACAAGCAACTTCAAATCGGGGGACTTTCATTCCTTTCAAAATCATGCATCATTAGTCAAAACCAAAACCATTGATCAAACCATATTCATGCTTAGGCTAAAAGCCAATAACAGTTTCCAAAATTATTCTCATAATCATTTCCATATCAATACAATAAGAGTAGCCCATCTACATAGCTTATCATATCAAGCCTTCATAACATATCAAAGTGGTACAAGCGCCCAAAATGCTCAAAGAGCGATAACAAAGAGACTATGTGATCACAAGCCTTAACATACCATATCATAACAAGAGGGCCATTCCCTTATAAGAGTTTCATCTTAACCAACCTTCAAAGCATATGTTATGAATGAGAGATTCAAGTGCATAAGTAATGGAGATTCAACTTTAAATTCACAATTCAAGAGATAATTCAACATAAATTATGAGAAATTCCATATTCAAAACGTAATGCAATTTACCCATGCTTAATAAAACCATTGAGGGACATGCACATTGATCCTTCAAGAACTTCCATGAAATTCATAAAATTCAAATTTAAATCATCATTAATCCACCTAATTTCTACAACCCATAATTCAATGCAATGAAATACATCAAAATTAGAAGAATCCATAACTTAAAGAAACTTAAAATCATAAATTAAGGAGTAGGGTTCTTGAGTTTTCATGGATGGAAGAGAATCCATGAATCAAACCCACATACCTTGAGATTAACCACAAAAATTGAAGAATTTTTCAAGCAAGATGATCTTCCCCAAATTTCTTCAAGCTTTCAACAATGGAGGTCAAAGGAATTCAAGAAATTTTAGAGAGGATTCAAGAGTGTTTTGATGAGTGAAATAGGATTAGGGTTTGAATTTAGTTGTTTAGGAGACTTTAGGAAAGCTAAACGAGTCATAGGATTAAGCCAATTTAGAAAATTACCATTAATGAAGCGGGCTAATCAGTGAAACACAGTGTCATACAGAGGCTACAGTGGTCGTCCAGTGGTATACGGTCCGTGCACTAGACTGTGAGACCACACTTGGCCTCAGTTTCAACTCGGACTTTCGGGGGACTTTCTGGAACACTTCATGGAGGGGCTCACAAACTGTGTGGCAGCACACGAACCGTGTACTGGTCCATAGAGCTCAACTTGGTCTGGAGTCTAGCCCCAAAACCTTGCTAACTTTCTGCCCCACTTCACGGGACCCTTCACGGGCCGTGAAGTGTAGCACGGACCGTGGGGTGGTCCGTGGGACTTGACTTGGACCATGGCTTGGCCCCCAACCATTGGGAGCTCACTGGAACTACCCATGGACACCCACACCAACCGTGTACCACCAAACGGTCCGTGGTCCGGTCCCTAACCCAATTCCAGAACTTGTTTCCAGCATCCTTCCAATTACAAGCAGTCTCATTTTTTTGGCCATAACATTCTCATACAAAGTACGAATTGAGTAAAATCAGTTGTGTTACGAAGATAACTCAAAAAGATTCAATTTGATATATAGAAGTCCACACAGTTCATCCTGTACCAAAAGTTATGATCTTTCAAAGTATACTGTCCAACCGGCCCCATAACTTCACCAAACGATCCGTTTTAAATCCGGCCACTTAGATACCACCCATGGCTACCAAAATTCAACCCTGAGCAGTCAAACGCTAACCAAGACAAACCATCAAGAATTTCAAAATTTTTTGGATCGTTATATCATCTCCCCCTTGGGAACATTCGTTCTCGAATGAGCTAAGACTACGGCTTGAGGACATCAATTAAAACAAGAGACATTCTAACCATAACTCAAAAGATCATGCATCATATCAAAAGTCCTTTAAAACTCATTCCAAAACATAAATTAAATCATTTTCGTGCTCATGAATGCTTGTAATATCATGAAACTTAAGAAACAAAAAATTAGGACAATAAAAGGGTAGAACCTACTACCTTAGACTTGAGTAGATTGGAAGAGATGGGGATATCTACTCAGAATTTACACCCTAGCATACTCCTCGACACTATAGGTAGTCTTGACCGGTAAGAAGTGAGCCGACTTAGTCATTCTATCAACCACAACCCATATGAAATCAAATTATCTCCGAGTACGGGGTAACCCAACCAAAAAGTCCATATTCACATCTTCCCACTTCCAAGTAGGAATTTCAATGTCTTATGTCAAGCCACCGGGCCTTTGATGTTCCACTTTTACTTGTAGGCAATTAGGACATTTCGACACAAACTTTGCTATATCCTTTTTCATACCATGCCACCAATACAACTCTCTCAAATCTCGATGCATATTTGTAGATCCCGGATGAATAGAATATTATGAATTGTGAGCCTCCTTCATGATGATTTCCCTCAAGCCATCCACATCCAGAACACATAAATGGTTTTGGTACCGAAGCACACCATCTCCCCCTTGGGAGAAAACCTTAATTTTCCCATCGGCAACCAACTTCTTCAACTCAACCAAGGAAGGATCTAAGTCTTGTTTAGCCTTAACATCAACTACCAAGGAAGACTCGGATGCACCTTGCACAAGGATTCCAAAATTGTTGGATTGGGCCAACCTCACACCCAATCTAGCCAAAAGGTGCACATCCTTTGCTATCTTCTTCTTTCCCTCATCCACATATGATATTCATAAAATTCAAACTTAAATCATCATTAATCCACCTAATTTCTACAACCCACAATCCAATGCAATGAAATACATCAAAATTAGAAGAACCCATAAGTTAAAGAAACTTAAAATCATAAATTAAGGAGTAGGGTTCTTGGGTCTTCATGGATGGAAGGGAATCCATGAATCAAACCCACATACCTTGAGATTAACCATAAGAATTGAAGAATTTAGCAAGCAAGATGATCTTCCCCAAATTTCTTCAAGCTTTCAACAATGGAGGTCAAAGGAATTCAAGAAATGTTATAAAGGATTCAAGAGTATTTTGATGAGTGAAATAGGATTAGGGTTTGAATTTAGGGGTTTAGGAGTCTTTAGGGAAGCTAAAAAAGTCATAGGATTAATCCAATTTACGAAATTACCATTAATGAAGCGGACTAATCACTAAAACACAGTGTCACACGGAGGGCTATAGTGGTCATCCAGTGGTACATGGTCCGTGTACTGGATTGTGATACCACACTTGGCCTCGGCTGCGACTCGATCTTTCGGGGGACTTTCTGGAACACTTCATGGAGGGGCTCACAGATCGTGTGGTTGCACACGGACTATGTACTGGTCCGTGGAGCTACACTTAGTTCAGAGTCCAGCCCCGAAACCTTGTCAACTTTCTACCCCACTTCACGGGACCCCTCACGGGCTGTGAAGTGTCTCACGGACTGTGCAGTGATCCGTGGGACTTGACTTGGATCATGGCTTGGCCCCCAACCCTTGGGAGCACACTGGAACCACCCACGGACACCCATACAGACCGTGTACCACCAAACGGTCTGTGGTTCGGTCCTTAACCCAATCCCAGAACTTGTTTCCAGCGTTCTTCCAGTTATGGGCAGTCCCACTGTTTTGGCCATAACATTCTCATACAAACTCCTAATTGAGTAAAATTAGTTGCGTTACGAAGATAACTCAAAGAGATTTAAATTTATATATAGCAGCCCACACAGTTCATCCCGTATTAAAAGTTATGATATTTCAAAGTACACTGTCCAACCGGCCCCATAAATTCACCAAACAATCCTTTTTAAATCCGGCCACTTAGATACTACCCATGGCTACCAAAATCCAACCTTGACCAGTCCAACACTAACCAAGACCAACCATCAAGAAGTTTAAAAATTTTCATATCGTTACAGAATCAAAATGTGTTAAATTAATAAAATGAAATAGTCCTTAAATCGCTCAAATGATACTTGGAATAACAACTGATTCAAGATGTGCTCAATAATGAGTCATAGCCCAAATTTTTATAATAACTAGACTTTTACTACACTTTCAATAAAGGAGCAGAAAATCACTCCCCGTAAGAACTACTTCACAAATTCAACCTCGCAGGATGAACCAAAACTATTCCTTTCCTATTTACCTAGTAAATGCCCAAATTGTTAGAGCAACTACGATTCATACATCTTCACCTATGATCCCCTGCACAACTCTGATAACCTAGTTGGAAACTGTACTCATGGATAGAGATGTCAAACGGGCGGATTGGATTGAAATTGAGAATGTTAAAATAGGCTAAAATAAAAATTGGATTGGATTATGACCTGCCCAAATTTACTTTGCGCTCGAAATGCGTTGGGTTAAAATTTGAGTTGGGTCATGACCCACCATATTTGACCCACTCAATCTCAATAACTTTAACATATTATTATTTATTTTTTATAACTACAATTTGAATTTCAACTTAAAAACTAAAAATAAAAAGGTACAAATTGACTGATAAGTGATAGAAAATATAAATAATATTTTAACATACATTATATCAATTCAAGTAGAGAATCTTAAAAAGGGTTGAAATTGGAGATTAAATTGGGGTAAATTGAAGATTCTTTAGATATGGATTAAGGCTTGGATGAGTTGAGATTGAACTCAATTAAAATTATCTTAATCCCAACCTATACAATTTTTGAAAGGTTACCTATATTTGGGCTCATTTTGATACCCTTACACATGAAGAGTCAAGAATTAATGATTGTAGTTCAAAATGTAACATTCATGGCCCAGGTAGTCTTGGGGGGCATGACAATGGTGAGAGAGAATTATAACAATCACATACTATAATGACCTCGAAGGTCATTTTCAGTATTTTTTTACTTAATTACAATTTTTCGCTTCCCAAAGTTACCTTGGGTCATTATTGGATGAGTCAAAAAGTCTGGTTTTGAAAATATTGTAAACATTTAGAATTTTGCAAAAGAAAGTATTTTAAAAGACACAAAGTTAGAAAATTTGAGTGTTGAGGTCATTTTGAGTTTCGAGTATTGGAATTTAATTTCGTTGATTCCATCAGTTCTGAAATACCGAATATGGTCTAGAAGAACTTGCAGAACTGAATTTGAAGTTAAATTGAGATTTTAGGCCCAAAGTTGCAATTCTAGTTCATATTGGATCATAGGTTTGACTTTGATCAACATTTGAAATTCGGAAGCTCGTAGCAAAATTTTGTGAGTTCTAGTAGTTTCAGATGGTGAAACTAATGATAAGAGCTTCGGTAAATATATTGAGTTTTTGAGTCTGAAACTAGTTTAAATGATCTTTGTAAAGTTTGGGACCACGGGAGTTTCAGATTCGAATTCTGACGGCTCCATTGAGTCCGGATCATCATTTGTAATTTGATAGGGTTCCATGTTTGATTTCTGTTCATGGGATTCTGAACGAATTTTCGAGGGTCTAGTTCCTATTGTTGTGTTGTGTTGGTTTTGCTGTTTCTGGTGCATATAGCACTAGTGCTCCTGTATTCGCGCCTCAACATCCGTATTCATGGAGGTCAAGGAGATTAGACCTCTGTGTCCGTGGAGGCTTTAGGAAATTTAGTGCTCCGCATTCGTGGATCCCTATCTGCATTCGTAGAGTACAAGGGTACCTGAACAATGTCTCATTTTTAAAGACCTGATTAAACCCCATTTCACCATTTTAAACATTTCAAGCTTCATTTTAAGAGAGAATTTTTAAGGTTTTGAAGGAAAAGTGATTAGGTAACTATTTTCTAACCTATTTCTTGATTTTCATTGATTAATTATATTTTTAACTTCTAATTTTGGGATTTTAATGGTAGAATTTGGAAATTTTTGAATTTTGATTTTCTAAACTTAAAATGTTGATTTCTCCCTCATCTCAACTCTGATCTTTAAACCGTTTTCACCATTGAACTCCTTGTTACATGAGGAATATTTTAATGCTTTAGTTTTCAGATTCTGACTATGTTGAACGTGAGATTTTTGATCATTTTACCCATTTTCTCTGAACTAGTTGATTTTAGTATCATTAGATTCGTTATGTGATTATGATGTCATATTTAAATAGATCTTGGTGAGTTGGAGTACCATAAGAGGGGGAAATCCATGACTTTGAATGATTCAGGACTTTATTTGAGGCAAGTGGACTTCTAACCTTTTGTTAAATGTGAATGAACCTTGTATGCTCTTATGTGTATGGAATTGAGTATTTGGGGGTAGAAATGTATCATTGTAGGTTTGATCATGACTTCTTGTATTGAATAATTTTCATATAATGCTATATTGATTATAAATTAATTGTGAATTTGTAAAATATGTGATCTTGTAAATCATTTAACACTGATGATATTGACACATTGATGATATTGAAATACTGATGATATTGAGACATTAATGATATTGAGACACGAATGATATTGAGACTTTAATGATATTGACAAAGTGATGATATTGAGACATTGATGATATTGAGACACTGATGATATTGAGACATTGATGGTATTGAGATATTGAGATCATTATAGTGTTGACACCACGATAAAATTGTGATTATGCATATTGCATCTATTAGTTATGCATTGATACTTGTGATGGCTATGACCGAGATGTGAGTAAGGTAACATTTATATTGGTGGTCGATGTCTATGCTAGTCGATCCATGGTAATATGCCGATAGATATTGGGTCTAGGGTAATAATTTGGAGCGACCCTGATCACATATACATGGTCCATGTGTGGACCCATGGAGTTTGTCTAAGGCATACATATGTGATCAACGGATGTGTATTCTAAGACAAACATGCATCACAATTACGTGACATTACATTGAATTATATACATTTCATGGCATCTACTCCATCTCATTTCATATTTAGTTGAAACTATCATATATTGTTTTTGAGATTGTATACTTATTATTATTTTTATTGAGGTAAAGTATTGGATCTACTTATATACCAGTGTGTTGAGATATTATGCCAAATGATGAGTATATCTACATTACTATGATCTGTATATTATATTGTGCTAGGACTTTTCTAAGTGCAGGGTTATAGTTCGGCGGATTGTGGTTGAGATTTAATAAGTTACACTTGTGTTCTTCATTGCTTTACTTTAGGTTAGTTCCCTCATCATCATAAATGATTCGCTTGCCCCGAAATGACCTGGACCAATAGGGAAATCCCAATTTATTTGGCCTTTCAATACAATCAAATAAAAAGCCCCAAGTACTCTATCGTTTGATGCTCATCCCTTGCTATATTTTTGTAGGTTATGATCCCGATCCATCCTACTAGACTTTTATTCATTAGATCAAGCTTCTGGATCACTTGTGAAGTAGCTGCTTTTGTCTTCAGTAGGTCTTTTAGGATCCCATTCTATGTTTTTTGTTCTATTTGAGGACTAGACATTATGACTTATATTTCATTTGAGTATTCTATATTTAGAGGATTGTACATGTGACCCCAGTTCTTGGGATGGTTGCAGTTGTTTTCTTCAGCTCATCTATAATATGAAACTATTTATCTTTAGCTTTACCTTATTTGTTAATTTATTGGGTTTTGGGCTGACTCTCCTTGGTGAGATAGGTGATTCCATCACACCAGAATTTTGGGTCATGATAATTTGGTATCAGAACCCCAAGTTCATAGGTCTCACATGTGTGCGAACCCAATCTAGTAGAGTTTTGAGGATTGGTGTAGAGATGTCTGTTGCTTATCCTTGAGAGGCTACAATTGTTAGGAAATTCTCTTTTACTTTATTCTAATCAATTCGTGCATGGGTCTTGTTGAAGTACTGAGTATTCATGTGTCCTTTTGACAGATGGCAGGACCATAACTATCACTACTTCAGGACAAGGAGAGGGCGCCCCTAATATTTCTATTGAGACCTCAACTAGGGGTAGGGTCCGTGCCAGAGGGAAAGCTAGAGGCCATGGCCAAGGAGCCACACCAGTGAGGAATTATAATCGGGGTATCTCCCCTGAGCGAGCTTTGGAGCCTAGACTAGAGCAGGTTCCACATGCGTTTGTTGCAGCACCACTACTTTAGGATACACTACTGAGAGTTTTGGGTGTGTTGGAGACTTTGGGGAAGACTGGTAGCCCAACTGACACTTTTGGTACTCACAAACTCGAGTTGGGATTCAACCTCATGATCAGCTGCAGGCCCACGAGGCCCAGGTTTAGGTGGAGGAGCCATTAGTAGCTCCAATTATTGAGATTCCACCAATAGCTGCCTTGACTGATGATGAGCAGAAGAGGTATAAGAGATTTTAAAAGATGGCCCCACCTCAGTTTTAGGGTGGGAAGATGGAGGATGCATGTCACGACCCAAGCCTAGGGCCTAGACGTGACATGGCGAATGAGGAACCCGAAGGAACCCCAAACAAGCCTCTC
>JBCEWC010018251.1:0-12061 GCA_038996855.1 Solanum aculeatissimum
ATTTTTTTTTGAAAACCATTAAAAACCCGATAACCTAATAACCCAATAACAATAACCCAATAACATTTTTATCGGTTCGATTTATTGGTCGGTTCAATTTTTGCACACCCCTACATATAGGCCCACTCCTACATATAGGCCCACTAAATCTAGAAAACACGAAGAGGAGAAATTGACATAAATATCTCTACGCCAAAATAATAGTCAATAAATATATATTTTACATATTAATGTATGACATATATAAAGTTTATACTTTAGTTTTACTATCCTATTGTCATAAGTTTTTATTAACAAAACTTAAATGATAAAATCAATATTTTTTCATTGTAAAATAATGATTAGTGGACAAACCTGATTCTCGGAGACTAGTTATTTCTAAAAGATTACGGGTATTCTTTGACCCTTTTCCCTAGATCAAATTTTATACGGTACAATATCAAACGATACTTCCAACTTCAATTGGCCATGGAAGCCTGCTTCATTAACTTCACCTCTATAGTAGGAGTAGTTGATAATAATAGGAAGCCAAAACTGTATTGTACTCAATTTTTATTTTTTCTTGTAGATATAGCTTTGACGCTTATGATCGAATTTGGGAAGCTTTTCAACTTCCAGAATGGGATATTGTTGCCACAAGACGAGAAGTCGACAGAGATATCGAGAACGACTTTTACCCACCAACTCTTGCCATGGGGACCGCAGCAACGCCGCTGAATTCTACTACCTGGATTCTCTCTTGGGGTCCTGCAGATCCCAATATTCAATACTATACCTACTTGTATTTTGCTGAAATCGTAACCCTTAACCCTAATCAGACCAGAAAATTTGATGTCATTATTAATGGTGAAACGGCGACCTGGGCGGAATTCGAGCCAGAGTACTTGACCACTTTTGTGATGGAAGACAAGCGAATGGCTAGCAATTTCAACTATACGTTGCGTCAAACAAACAATTCGAAATTGCCACCCCTTATTAACGCGCTTGAGGTTTATGCTGCTAAACGGTTCTTCAAGCTTCATACTGATGAAAATGACGGTGCGTATATTGTTCTGTCGCCCTATTACCCTTTTTGGGATAACGATTGCTTGAAATATTGTTAAATTAAGGTATTGATTACTTGAAAGGACCACATTTGAATATGGTAAAACATGGTTATTTCAATATTATGAAAGCTGTTGGAGAAGGCAAATATGATATTCATGATTTAATATAAACATCTAATCATTATAAAAGATTGTATCTTCTGCATATTGCACTATGTGGAAGGTTGATCTCTCTGATTAACCCTCTTGTCGCCACAAATAATCTGCTGTAATGACATTTTCTATTTTTGTGGTGATAAAATGTCTAATTTATTGTGGCGTAATTTTGTTACCCATAATCTATTTTAAGAGAGAAGTAAATTGAAGCATGTCTAATTGTTTAAATTATGAAAATTTATGTGTTATAAGCTAAAATCTTGATTGAAGCATGTGTAATTTGTCCATTAACAGCAACAGCTTCACCTTCGCCTTTTTGGGTTTATAGTGTTAAGTGCATCAATTTTAAGCCATTGTCTGCTGGTATCTAGTTAATTGGAGTGTTGCTTAGAAGCACTATCTTGTAGGGAGATATGTTAATCCCTCTGGGTAATTTAATTGACATAAGTTGATGGGGCAAAAAGTTTATTAGCAAAGAATTTGATTTTATTGTATTTAAAGAGTTACGTTTCAAGTTCTATCCATGTTTTCTTTTTATTTATCCCTACTCTGCTTTCTCGGAGTGTAGTTGATGCAATAATGGATATTAAGAAAACTTTTGATGTGAAGAAAAACTGGCAAGGAGATCCATGCTTGCCAAAAGATTACGCATGGGAAGGTCTTCGCTGCAATTACAGTTCCAGCAGTACTACACTGCGAATTATAGGCTTGTACGTTTCAAATACTTATATCATTTGAGTTGTCCAATATATTGTGCATTGACATAATAATATGTTTGTGGAATAAGGTCACTTCAAGGTTCTTTCAAAGTAAAGTACCTCTAAGTTCTTCTAAATTCCCCATGCTAAATGTTTCAACCTCTTCCCAGGGACCTGTCCTCCGGTGGATTAAGTGGGGAGATTCCATCTTCTGTATCAAATCTAACTGCTTTACAGTACTTGTAAGTTTCCTTAAACCAAAAAACTAAAACCTATGAAAATTGACCAGAAAGAGAATCATAATTCAAGAGAATGAAATGATTTGAAAATCTCAGGGATCTATCGGACAATGATTTAACAGGTCCAATACCAAGTTTTCTTGTAGGACTTGCAGTCTTGAGATTCTTGTAAGTACTACTTGTACCTCCTTCTTCCTATTGGCTATGATCATTCACTCAATTAGAATGATCAAATGAATAAAGTATCTTTGCTATTTTTATGGCAGAAACTTAACTGGAAACAAGTTCTGGGGTTCAATTCCTCTTGGACTTACTGAAAAGGCAAACAACGAAACCTTGTTGCTCAGGTATGTGATAAGTTTCAATATCAAGAATATCAATAGCTAGCACTAGTTTAAACAAGGAGCATAACAGTCTTCCCTATGTCTGTAGTTTCATCTGTGTAACCTTAATTTCCAGTAGATAATATGTTCTACACATTGCCAAATAATGGGTAGAACTCACTAGTACTATCTACTGGAAATTATGGTAAGTTTAATGTGAATTTCTTGTAAGTACATATAGCAAGTCTCACCTTCATATTCTGCAAGCCATGGTTACCCATTCACAACCATGAAGAGTACAATTTATGCAGCCTATGTGCCTTACAGGATGTATATAGCTGCACTTAAACCTTATCTGAAATATATATATATTTTCCCTTCTGGAACATCCAATAAAATTGGAATGATAGAGAGAAAATTAGCATGGCTCCTGCACAATAATGACGCGAAAAAAATCTAAGAAATGGTCCAAAATTGCTTTAAAAAAAGGAAATATATTTTATTCCCGCCACTTTGACAAGATAAATTATTAGCTTATGCCAGTCAATCTTGCATTATAGAACTTTTGCTTCAATAACCGTAAATCTAAATTTTCTCCTTGGAATTTTCCAAGGGTTTTTACTTAGTTTTCCGTTTGAGGCTTTGCAAGCATTGGCTGGTAGGAGGAGATGCAATCGGGAGATAAAAAGAGCGCATTCTTCCATTTTTGAGATCTTTAGATTCAGAAGATAAGATTGAACATGTGACACCCAGATGTGTGGCGTAGTAGTCAATGAAGTGGGTTGAGAATCATGAGATCTCAAGTTCAAATTTCAGGGGAGACAAAAACATAAGGCGATTTTTTTCTATCTGTCCTAGCATTGGTGGACAAGTTACCAGATACTTGTTTCCAATAGAGGTGATAAGTATCCCATGGAATTAGTTGAGGTACAGGCAAGTTGGACAAGACGCCACAGTTTAAAAAAGTAAAGATCAGACTGAACCTGTGAAGCATATGGTTCTCCTTTTCTTTTGTCCCATTCCTTTGATCAAAGAAGAATTCACACCCAAGGCCAGTCCCAACAGTTTTTATGCTTATGCCACGCGTATAACTAAGTGAAGAACAAAATATTATAAACTATAAAGAAAAAATCTAGCCAAGTACTCAGCAGTAGTTGTTCTTGTATGATATCTCTTTCAAGCAGCCTTTTATGCACTAAAACTGTAAAAGTAACAACATTATTTATTTTAAAGTGTGTTTCTGGTTTAAGGTGCTTCTGACTCCATTAGATTCAAGCAGAGGGAGATATTATTCCTGTTAGTGGGTAATGAACTTTTCCTTGATTGGGTCCTTGCTCAAGTGCCGAGTCTAACAATGTTGTTCTAGTTCAGAAATAATTTGCTATTTGTACATCTATTTTTGTCGGTTCAATTAACTGAATATCTCATGGATGTAAATAGAGAGATTGTTATGTAACTTCTGATTTTATCCTATGATGGAATGACACCTATTTTCAACAGCGTGGATGGATTTGTACCCCTCATTTCAAATCATTGTCAATTAGTTCAGTGTACAAAACAGAATCTTACTATTCCGGTAGTTGCATCAGTAGCTGTACTGTTGGTGCTCTCGATTGTGGTTATCACCATTTGTTACTACATCAAACGCAAAGGTATGCTGTGTGAAAGTCTGTTTTATTCTTGTCATACTCAAGATAAAGAATTTTGCACTAAATTAGGACAATGCTGCTGTGATCAGGGGATAAAAGGGTTGAGTCTTTTGATTCAAGAAGCCAACGTTTTTCATACACTAAAATAGTGAGTATGACCAACAACTTTGAGAAGATTTTAGGCAGAGGTGGATTTGGATTAGTATACCATGGCTACTTGGACAACAAAGAAGTTGCTGTGAAGATGCTTGCTGAGACAGGATACAAGGAATTCCAGATTGAGGTTTCAAACTTAGTCCTATTGAATTCCATGAACTCTTTTAGGACCCCTCACTATATATTACAACAATTTGTAGATTCTGTAGAGACTTACCGAAAGCTTAGAACTAATTCAATATCTATGTATAATGATTTTATAGGCTGAGCTATTGGGAAGAGTTCATCACAAAAATTTGATTTCACTTGTTGGGTATTGTTATGAAGGTGCTTACATGGCGCTTGTGTATGAGTACATGGCAAATGGGACTGTAAAAGAGCATCTCAATGGTGAGAATTTGGCAATTTTCATGTTCTAGTCTTCTTTATCTGCTTAAACTTATCTCACTAACTAATTAGGAAGGTTCCATTTTTTCTGTTTCCATTAAGACGACAATATGATAAATTGTCCCATTAAGGCAACAATATGATAAATTGTTTGGTAATGGACAATCTTCCAACAGAGGAATGTGGTTATTCATTGATATTTCATTTTCTTTGATTAGTTAGTTTTCATCTGTTTCATAACCATCATGACTTAAAATCTTGAAAGTGAAATCCTACTATTTCTTCATCTGAAAAAGAGAAATACTACTATCTCATCTTTTATATTCTCTTAATTGGAGATGTTCTACCCAAAAATTGTTGTCTAAATAATATTCTTCAGCTTGTTTTGATGTTCAACATATATAACATAATTTCTAATACATCAGGGAAATGTATTAAAACAATTTAATTTGCTGATATATAGGTCCGAAATCATTGACTTGGATTGAGAGACTTCAGGTGGCGCTGAATGGAGCAGAAGGTAAGCTAACGTCTTTGGTGGTGTTGGTCTTAGGTTTGAGTTCTCTTAACTTCTTGTATGTCTTTAGAAAGGAAATCCTTTTTTTGTTGAAAGCGGATTCCTTGAGACTGACCCTAATAGGAATTATCACCTCTATCACTAGGTTGTGGTTATTACTACTTATATATAAGCAATTAATGGAGGAGCTTTCGGTCGTGCTGCTTGCTTGAGCAGCTTCCAGTTGTCCTGCCTGCTTCTTCTCCTTTATTATGTGGAGCCAATAAAAAATATTTTGTGAATTTTTTAATTTAATCTTTTCGAGGCAGCTATATATTGACGTGTCTGCTTTGACTGCATCATTATATTTCTTCAGCTGCTTCAATTATAATTTTACAATATTACCCCTAATAAATCATTTTTCCAGCTGCTTTATCTATGATTTTATTGTATCATTCTAATAAATTATTTTAAGCATATAAACGTCATCATTAGGACAAGATAAATATAAAATAAAAAATTGAGTCTTCCTTTTTAAGCTGGACAAATAAAATTGAATAATTATTTTAATAATTTTTTGATGATAATATTTGTGTTAAAAAGAAAATACTTTTAAAATATAATAATATAATTAAACCAAGAAGTTTATATATATTAATAAATAAAATTTTGATATACTCTAAAAATTTTATATGTGCAACATAAATTAGAACAAAGTAGGTAAAAAATAAAATGTTCTATAGGTCTCGGTAATTAACAACTTAAATTTTTTAAAAATATATGAAATAATCTATCGATGTCACATAAGTCGAGATCAAAAAGTAATTTATATTGGGTCCGTGCTAGCACGGACTTTTGTAACTAGTACAACAAAAGATATAACTTGGTATATTTCATCAAAGATAAAGTAATATCGACTTTCTTGTCTTGGAGGAGCTAGCATATATTGAGATAAGATTGAATGTTATGCCCAAAAAAGATGGGTTGCCTAATGCATTATATTTTTGTCGAGAAGTATTAAATACACCCTTGAACTTGACACAAACCATTAGTTTCGTCCCTAAATTATTGATAGACTTAAAAACACCCCTCAACTTGGGGAACTAAGCTTAAATACACCCCTCCAGTTTCATACACAAAAATGTGTGATACGCACGCTACACGTGGCTTAAAAATACCTCTTAACTTGGCAAACTAAATTTAAATACATCCCTCTTATATATATATATAAAAAAAATAAAAATAAAATAAAAGGATTTGTTATTTCTTTAATTAAAAAAAATAAAGAAGTAAAATATAGTTCTAGATACATGGTTCTAAAGTGTAGCTTTCACACTTCCAAAACTCTTTCTTCCTTACGAAACTATTTTGGAAGAAAGAGTGTTGGAAGTGCGAAAACTACACTTTAGAACCCTGTCTCTAGAATTATATTTTACTTCTTTATTTTTTTAATTAAAGAAATAACAAATCCTTTTATTTTATTTTTATCTTTAAAATTATATATATATAATAAGAGGGGTGTATTTAAGCTTAGTTCGACAAGTTGAGGGTGTATTTAACCTTTGTTCGCCAAGTTGAGGGGTGTATTTAACCTTAGTTCGCCAAGTTGAGGGGTGTTTCTAAGCCACGTGTTGTGCGTGAATGACACATTTTTGTGTGTGAAACAGGAGGGGTGTATGTAAGCTTAGTTAGCCAAGTTGAGGTGTGTTTTTAAGCCTATCAATAGTTTAGGGACAAAACTAATAATCCGTGTCAAGTTCAAGAGTGTTTTTAATGCTTCTCTGTATTTTTGTCTATTCTCTTCTCACCCACTTTATGGTGTCTTCTTCCTAGTTTATTATGAATGATAAGCATTTGTCCAAAGGATTTGTGCAGGACATAATTTTTTGAACTTAAAAACCTCTAGATCTGAGATTGTAATAACTCTTTTTTTTTCTATTCATTTCTCTCATCTTGGTCTTCTCTTAATCTCTTTACTGAAATTTATGAGTTGGATTTATGTGCATGTAAAACTTCTTAGGTTTGGATTGTCTGCATAATGGTTGCACGCCACCTATTGTCCACAGAGATGTTAAGAGTACCAACATCTTATTAGATGAAAATTTCAATGCAAAACTTGCCGATTTTGGAATTTCTAGAGCTTTTTCTGTAGATGAGAGCTCTTTTGTGTCAACTGCAGTTGTTGGCACTATCGGTTATCTTGATCCAGAGTAAGTAGTTTCAATAATCATCATTCATCTTGTAGATTTCATTCTTTGGTATGATCATTATATGAATGGTTAGTAACTTGTTACTCCGTCAGTGTAAAAAAGAATGACCTAGCTACTTTTTTTTTTGGTCTGTTTAAAAAAGAATGATTCATTTTCTTTTTTGACAACATTTTAATTTCAACTTTCCATATGACCATGGGCGGATCTACCCTTTGCCGAGGGGTGTCACTTGACACTCCTTCATTGGAAAATTACACTGTGTAGATAAGTCAAATTTTGATTTTATACCTATATATATTAAATTTGACACCTTTTTACACAAGGTGAAGAGTTAGCTTAGTGGTTGAGGAGTTGCAAAGCTCCTTGATGTCTAGCGTTCGAACCCAGCTGAGGTTTTGAATTTTTAGCGTTTTTAAAATAACTGATGCGTTCTTTTTACTTTATTTTTTTAATAATTGAAGCCTTTTTTTTCCTCTAATTTTTAAATGATTGACTTAAATTAAAATAGACTATTTGACTTTAATATTTTAGTTTTCAAAAAATATATACTTTTAGGGATTTAACAAATTCCCAATTTCAAAATCCAAGAAGAACAACAGCGGTCCAAGTCTCCAACGGCCTCCATGCTCCGGTCATCTTCGTGACTTCGTAGTTCATCTGTTCGTGACTTTGTAGTTCGTCCGTTCGAGACTTTGTAGTACTTTATATTTTGACACCCGTTGATGTAAATCCTGGCTCTGCCACTGCACGTGGCATATTTGAGGCCACAAGATTAAAGGAAATTTTGGTACATCTAACATAACTTTAATTTAGGAGCACAAGATTGAAAAGTTAATTATTTTCTTAAACTCCATATCAAATCAAAATAGACCATTCTTTTTAAAATGGAGGGAGTATTATATTGATCAATGGTATAATTACTCTTTGCACCATATAGTTGTCATGAATTAAATCCTCATGGAAGGCACCATTTTTGGGTTGCAGGTATGCTCATTTACAGAAGTTGCATGAAAAGAGTGATGTTTATAGTTTTGGAGTTGTGCTTTTGGAACTCATCACGGGGCAGCCTCCTGTGATAACAAGCAAGAACTGTCACATAACTCAATGGGTTGGTAATTCGCTTTCTGCTGGTGATGTTGCCAATATTGTTGACCCCATGCTAGATGAAACCTATCATAGTGAATTGGTGGAAAATATGTAAGATTAGCAAGATTAGCAATCAGTTGTTGCTCACCCTCTTCTGCTAATGGGCCAACCATGCATTATGTGGCTAGCAGACTGGAGGAATATTTAGAAGCTGCAACAGAGGGTACTAAAGGCATAATGGTTTATTTTGAAGATTCGACTTTAACAATCCCTGTGCTTCTTGATAGCAAGTTCTCAAGCAAATTTTAAGTTTAATTATTTACAGGAGTCTGCAATATAAGGACTTGCTTTGATGCAGTTGTTAATATTTTGTTTTTTTCTTTCTTTTTATACATTTCCTTTGGCTTGTAATTGTACTAGTGGGTAGCTGTCCATGCATTTTACTTTTTGTACACTATGCTGTTGTTGAGAATTTTGAATGTTTCGAATAACGTTTGGTGGACTCGCCAAGATGTGCAGGTCCAAAAACTATTTATTTCCCAGCAGCAATACTAAAGTATTGATGTTGTGCACGTCCTAGTAGCTCACCCGGGTTATACCGCCCAAGTGATTAAACATGTTACTATACTTATTCCTTCTACTAAGTTTATTGACTACAGAAGTAGTAAAGAGCGAGCAGAGTGTTTTACGTGGGAAACACCTGACTTACTAAGGTGAAAAATCTCGACTTATGCCTTTACAAGATTTGTCCCAAACACAATGAGCCATGCTCATTTTCATTAAAAAAGATAGGAATGTGAATACTTTTTATCGAGGCAATTATATATACTGGATTGATATCTATAAAATCACCCATTTATAATTCATACAAACACATATACTATATATATATATGCTTAGCACGAGACCATCCTTGGCCCGGCCAGCGGTGGTGAATTACTAACATTTTTCAAGCCAAATACACTCCGACTATAGATAATTTTAAACTTTATAGTTGACAAGGGATCTGTACGTAGCACCAGGTTGCCAACCAGTGGGAATCACATTCTTGGCTATTAATATCTGATTTGAATATTGTGAAGTCAATCGTACAGAAAAAGGAGGGTGCAATTCAGAGCCAGCATCTAACTTCCAAACAGCACCCCAAGACTGTTGCATTTGCCTCCATTTGTAATTTTTTCCTCTTTCCTTCAATTCAACTTTAGCAAGATCACCATCTCCTTCTTCAAATTCTATCACAACTGCAAAGTACTCCGAGTTTGAACCTTGATCAACGTGGAACGCCATGTTTTTCCTCGAATAATCACATGCCACTCTGCAATTTATAAAATAACAAAAGATTAGGTCACGTGATCATGCAAATAGAAATATGTTCCATTATGACACCGTTCTACAGAAATTAGATTCATGACATGAAAATTTTCAAGTTTAAAATGCCCAAATTAAATATAGGAATATGGTCTTCTGTTTAGATAGACTAACAAGAAATTGAAAAGTATTATAACAAAAGAGAGTAATTAACAGTTTGACGTTTTTGTGATTAAGAACTTTTCAAGTCACACACATTCACTGTGTAAAATGTGTTTGCCATCTCATCGTATGACCAAATAACCATTTATTATTAACTGCTACGCCATTGGTTTTCTAATAACTTGAGCTTAAAAAATGTGCATGTTTAGTATATAAGAAAGAAAATGATTTATATTGTAAAAGTACTATAATGAATTTTTACGCTTCAGATTAGACTATATAATTGTTAACTACATGTAACTATTTATAGAATGCTAGCTTTAGTTTGAAATTAATGTTTTAGAAAAGAGGGTAAACATCTTACAACCGGGTTGTTTGGTTTTGAAAACAAATTATGCTTAGATTAATTATTCTATATTATTTTTTCTTGACTATGTAGTTTCTTTTATTAAAAATAATATGGATTGCACAATTTTTTTTTAAAAAGTTGATTATTTAGAAAAATATACTCCACCTTATTTAGTAGAAAAGGGATTTATGCTAGGGACGACCCTCAAAGGTATTTTTGTTATTTTATCTAGGAATAACGACTAATCCAGGTATTATTATTCCATGATTTAACATGTATAAAATAGTCTTGGTTTTGGTGTTTAAGTTATACCAGGACTAGGACAAGGATTAAATTCTTATTGAAGATTATTTATGCTTGTTCAGTGTACCAAACGTTCCCATAGTACAAATTAAATATAAGTCCTTTTTTGTGTGTGTATGGGGAGGGAGTAGCAGTAGAGTTATTTGAGTTTGCCTAGCATAACGTATTTGCAAGACCCCAGCATCCCTGAGTTTTTGTTCCTGTCCAGGAATGGCCATTGAACCAAATGCAGTTCCACTCAAGTCAAAATGTGCTGATTGGGCCACACAAGGTCCTCCTGGACAAAAATCTGTTATCACAACTCTGACTCCCTTTCCTGAACATGATGGATGCTCCTTCTTTGTACATTTCACCTATCACATAATAATTACGATATTAATTGCTAATAAAAAACTGGAACATATATTAATAAAGCTCATATATGCATTAATTAGGGAGAACCTGGTAGCAAGCTCCACATTCTTTTCCAGATTTATAGAGGGATGGGCCAATCCCGGTAACAAAAGAAGAGAAAGGAGCTTCTGATACTGCACTTCCATATCCACAAGATCCTCCTGCACTCATATAAGAACATATGTATGCGGTAACGTTAAATCATCAATATAATTTGTTATATACTAATAACACAGGTAAAGTACTGTCTTATTTTTCAAAACAGCTTTTAGACTTTTTTTTTTCTTCACATAACTCGTTAATAAATAGTTGCCATCCTTTTCTTCCACAAAATTTTGAGTGAAACAAAGTGCTCTGCAAGAGGGGTTTAGTGTTTATAATGAGATAGTAGTACTTAAGCAAGTGCTTCCATCTCTAACCGCTTAAGATTTTAATTAGATGAAATGCATGGTCTCGACATTAACTTGGTATCAAAGAAAAAAATTGCTTACGGTTCAAATTTAACTGCTACTTAATTAAAAAAAGAAAAATGACATGTAGTTACCGTCACTACCAGCACCATCGGGGCTGCCATACCAAGTAGCGCCAGCCATTCCCCAGTGAGTAGCATAGGTGGACAAATTCAAATGTTTAGCTTTGAAACCCAAGCTTGGGACAATGAAAAAAATTAATATTACATATTGAGAAAATATGACCAAATGTGATATGCCAAATAGGCCCATGATTTTGTAAATAATATTACAACTATTTGGTAATGCAAAATGGAGAGCGCCATGTTGAAATATATATAGAGGAGAAAAATATAGATGAATCAATTATTGGCTCTTCCTGTTACATTAATCCTTCACGTGCACTTGATATTTTAATTAGGCTGTCAAAGTTCATTTCAGCTTTGCTTTTTCCTATGGGCTAAATGTAAGACTGGCGTCGGAACCGGCAGTTACCGGTTCCGGTTCCGGTTCTGCCGGTAATTTTATTGGTTCCGGATTCGGTCCGGTACTGCCAGTAGGGAACCGGGGGTAGGGGGGGCCGGGATGGGTACCGGGAAGGGAGAGGGAGAAAGAACCGGTTATTACCGGTTCCGGACCGGAACCGGTCCG
>JBCEWC010018252.1:0-12061 GCA_038996855.1 Solanum aculeatissimum
ACTTTGACTTGTTTCATGAATGATTTAATTGCTAATTGATTTATATATATATATATATATATATATATATATATATATAGTTTTATTTTTTTGGTCTAATATATATATATAATTTTTTTTTTAAATTATATAAAACTTCGATTTTTCGGTGCACCGCAGTTTTGAGACCCTTACACTGAGAACCAAATCGAAGAACCAAAAAACCAAAAAAAAAATCGAAATCAAACCGAAAAACCGAATTAGTTCGGTTCGGTTTTCCAGTTTTTTTCCCACCCCTATCTCAAACTATAAATTTAGTCCATTTTAATGCATCTAATTATAGGAATATCTATTTTTGAGGTGTTAATTTATTCGTAAGAGTTAGTTAACAAAGGATCATGACAAAGAAATAAGTTATACTGTGTAATTAATTATGCAGACTTATAAAAACGTGTATTGATTATCATATGTAAGTTTGTCTCTTTATTTCAAAACAAATGACACTTTATTTATTGATAGAATAGATCAGTATCTCTCTAAATTTGTCAACTTTATTTAATTCACAATTAAATTTTGTGTTGACCTTATTAATTATTTGAATATAATAATACTAGGATGGGGTGATCTGTGCATGCTATACTCTATACACATACATGCAAGCATAATATTATATATATGGTTTGCTTTTTCAATATCTACATAGCGCTTTATTTTGTCAGCCTCTCAGTGTTAATCAACGCTAGACAAAAAGTATTTCTACAAGAACAGGAAAAATGAATTTTAGTATATATAGGGAGTAATTAAATATGAATTTAAAATTCTATAATTTTGTTTTAGTTGAACATGATGGGTAGCAAAATTTTCTGTCATTAACAACATCCATCAGCATCTAGTTGAGCAGGCAAAAAAGTGATGTCAACCATATTTTAAAAAACACAGTTATTGATGATGATGAATGCACAAGAAGCAGACAAGAATTTCATATACAAGAATACTAATTGAGGTTAATGTTACCAAGTCCCTCCCAAGGAAGGCAGGAAGCTAAAATACCAGATGAACAACCTAAACACAGACAGGAACCATGAGCAATTTTTTATCTATTAAATAAAAAATTCAACAGTATACATCCATAGAAAGAACCAAAGAGATAATTCTAAGCATGCATATGATGCCTAACCTTAATGAATCTATATATTAAAGAGATCCAAATTGCAATTTAGTGAACACATGACCTCAAAAGCCACCATCACAAGTACATGAGGCACTGCCAGCACCCGCTTTGACTCTTTTACCATGAGAGCACATCTTCTTGTAGCTAAGGCAACAACAAACAAGTTCTATAAATACCATGAAACATGTTGCCATTTGTTAGTGGTTATATTTTAGGAATGTAGCCTTTTATTTATTTACTGCAGTAAATTAGCTTAGTTTTCCTCAAATAACTTTTTTACCTAGTCTTTAGGAGTTTATTTATTTTCAGCAAAGGTCTTGCTGATTTTTAGGTACATGAAGTTAGGTCTTTTATTATACATGTAAGTCTTTTTTTCTTTTTTTTTTTTTGCAGTAATATATGCACTTTTCTAGAATAGCTTCTCTTCTTCCTTGTTCTTCATAGTTCTTATATTTCATTATTCACAAGTTCTCCTTTGTTATTTTCCTGGTTCTCACTCAAATTAACAACAATTGGTATCAGAGCTTTTTATTTTTAAGGGACCTGTGTGTTCAGTAATTTGTTCAGTGCATTTCATGGACGGAGAAACAAGTTTTTCTTCAATGGCACCACCAGCTTTCAACGGAGAAAATTATCAGATCTGAGCAGTTAGAATGCAGATATATCTAAAAGTTTTGGATCTCTGGGAGGATGTAGAAGATAATTATGAGAGTGTTCCCTTGCCGACTAATCCAACGATGGCGCAGATTAAAAATCACAAGGAGAGAAAAATCATGAAATCAAAGTTGAAGACATGTTTGTATACTGCAGTTTCATCCACAATCTTCACTCACATCATGTCTCTGAAATCAACAAAAAAGATATGGGATTATCTCAAGGCTGAGTATGAAGGAGATGAAAGAATTTGAGAGATGCAAGTGCTAAATTTGATACGAGAGTTTGAACTGCAAAGGATGAAAGAAAGTGAAACCATAAAGGAGTATTCTGATAGATTTTTTTAATATAGCAGATCGCTTCAGATTGTTGGGTACTACTTTAAATGATTCAAGGATTGTCGAAAAAATCCTTGTAACAGTGCCTGAAAGATTTGAGGCTACTATTACAACCTTAGAAAATACTAACGACTTGTCCAAGATTACACTAGCAGAGCTCCTAAGTGTTTTTCAAGCACAAGAGCAGCGACGTGTAATAAGATAAGAAGAAGTTGTTGAAGGAGCCCTACTAGTCAAATATCAAGATGATGGAAGAAGCAGAACAAGAAGATACAAGGACAAAATAGTGAGAATTTTGCTAAAAGCAAGAAGGCTAACTTTCCTCCTTTTCGTCACTATGAAAAAAAAGGTCACCCTTTTTTCAAATGTTGGAAGAGACCTGATGCGAAATGCAGCAAGTGCAATCAGCAAGGCCACGAAGTTGTAATTTGCAAAGCTAAAATTCAGCAGCCTGAAGTAGAAGCTCAAGTTATTGATTGAGAAAAAGAAGATCACCTCTTTGTCGCAATTTATTTCACAAGCCTAGATTCAAATGAAAATTGGATAATTGATAGTGATTGTTCTAACCACATGACGTCTGATAAGATGTTATTCAAAGATTTGTGAAACACCGAGACAAAGAAAGTTAGAATTGAAAATGGCGAGTGTCTTGCTGTGAAAGGTAAGGGCATTATAGCCATTACCAGTGGTTCTAAAACTAAGTTAATCACAAATGTTCTGTATGTCCCCGACCTTGACCTAAACCTTCTTAGTGTTGGTCAGTTAATGGAGAATAGATTCAATTTGTTCTTCAAAAACAGAACTTGTGTGATAGAAGAGTCATCAAGTGATGAAATATTCAAGGTAAAAATGGAGGGGATGTATTTCCCACTTAATCCTTTTAAAGTAGAGAAAAAAGTTTTTCTTATGTTGGACAACTCTACAAAAGTTTGACATAAAAGAATGAGTCATTTTCACCATCAAGGTATGATGTTCTTGCAAAGAAAGGAACTTGTAAATGATCTACCAAGATTACAGAATCACCGAACAAATTGTCAAGCTTACTTACTTGGAAAGATGAAGAGGTTGACCTTTCCCAAAATAACTTGGAGAGCATCAAAAAAGCTTCAGCTCGTTCATACAAATCTATGTGGACCTCAGAAAACACCATCTTTAAATGGTAGTCTTTATTACATTACATTTATTGATGATCTAACAAGACTAACATGAATTTTTTTTTCTTAAAATTCAAGTATGAAGTAGCTAAAGTATTTTGGAATTTTAAAGCAAAGGTGGAAAATTAAAGTGGCTGCAAAATTCAGATTTTAAGATCTTATAATGGGAAAGAGTACACTTCAAATCAATTCAAATTATTCTGCGACAAAGCTGGTATAGAACATCAACTAACAACCCCATATACTCCATAATAAAAATGGAGTCAGTGAGCGGAAAAATAGAACCATAATAAAGATGACTAGGTGCATGCTATATGAGAAATATCTACCAAAAAAGTTTTGGACGGAGGCTGCCAGCACTATGTGTTTTTGCAAAACAGACTTCCTTGTAGATCTGTGAAAGATAAAACACCATATGAAACATGGTATGATCGTAAATCTTCATTGCAATTTCTCAGAATTTTTGATTGTTTGTGCTTCTCTTATGTACCACAAGTTAAAAGAGATAAGCTTGATAAGAAGGCAACTCCTGGCATCTTTATAGGTTACAGTGATGTCTCCAAAGCATATAGGGTCTACCACCCTCAAACAGAGATAATTGTTGTGAATAGAGATGTCCACTTCATTGAGGATCTGCATTGAAATTGGGAGAAGCCTAAAAATAATTCATCAGTGGACTCTCTATTAGATCTAAAAAATCTAGTAGATGATCCTCCTATTAGAGGCATGAGGTTGATTTCTGGTATCTGTCAAAGATGCAACACTACAATTTGTGAGCCTGCAAGTATGAGGAAGCAGAAAGGGATGACAAATGGGTTGCTACAATGAAGGAGGAGATGATGATTATTGGAAAAAATCAAACTTGGGAGCTTGTTAAGAAACCTGTAGACAGAGAGATCATTGGTGTAAAATGGGTCTTTAGAACAAAACTGAATATTGATGGTTCCATCAACAAACACAAAGCGAGATTTTTAATGAAGGGTTATGCTCAGATCTTTGGACTAGACTGCTCATAAACATTTGCATTAGTTGCTCGCCTTGACACAATCAGATTGCTACTGGCCATTGCAGCAGAAAAAGTTGAAAAGTTTATTAACTTAATGTCAAGTCGGCTTTTCTCGATGGTCTTCTCCAATAGGAGATTTATGTTCAGCAACTAGATGATTTTGTTGTCAAGGGGCAAATAAATAAGGTTTATTTGCTAAAGAAAGCTCTCTATGGTTTAAAGTAAGTGCCAAGAGCTTGGTATAGCAAGATTGACGATTATTTACTAAGTTTAGGTTTCAAGAAGAGTCTATCTGAGTCTGCACTTTATATTAAGTGTTCAGGTGCGGACATACTCATTATTTTTTTATATGTTGATGATCTCTTTGTTACAGGAAATAAAGTTTGCCTACTTGAGGACTTCAAGGTGGAAATGATGAAGGTATTTGAAATGACAGACCTTGTCGTACTTTCTTGGAATGGAGATCAAACAAAATGAAGACAATGTGTTCATTTGCCAGAAAAGTATGTTCAAGAAATCCTAAAGAATTTTCATATGGAAGAATGCAAAGTTATGAGTACTCCGATGAACTAAAAAAAGAAGTTCTCCAAAGATGATCGTGCAGAAAAGGTGGATGAAGTATATTATAGAAGTCTTATTGTTGCTTGATGTATTTGACTGCAACCAGGCCTAATATTCTATATGCAGTGAGCATTTTGTCTCGATTCATGCATTGTGCGAGTGATTTACACTTGAGAGCAGTTAAAAGAATTATCAGATACATTAAGGGAACTATCAACAATGGTGTTAAGTTCCACAAAAGTAAGAAGTTTAGACTTATCATATTCTTTGATAGTGATTGAAGTGGTGCACCTGATATGAAAAGTACACCTGATTACACGTGTCCGTAAAAGAATCTTCCAAATCACCATACTTAATAAACCCACAACAACCAATCCTCCTCCTATTTAAACCTTGTTCAGATTTTTCAAAAATGTCATGACAGTGATTCAGATTTTTGTATATTCTGAAATTTATTTTTTGTTTTGTTTTTTCCTTGTTGTTGCTAGAACATGGCCTAAGATGGTCTAATTTTCTAGTTCATTTGTATGTTTTGTACTGTAAAAGAACTTATTCGGATATTACTTTCTACTTTTACTTTTGGTAGATTCGATTTGACTATATCTTTAAGTATACTATTGAATTTGGGATTCTTGTTTGATGTTTCTTGTATCTGTTTTTTAATCTACTTAATCTTAAAGCTATATTTTGTTTTTTCATTTGTTCAAATCTCAGTGATCTGCAATCTTTTACCTGTGAGCTATCTATGCAAACCTTTAGAGGTCAATCCAAGATCTAAAAGTAGGGAATGTACTATTTAATATAAGCATTTTAATAAAAATAAATCTTCAAAGTTGACACTCCAACTTTGAGAATGCACATCTCAAGAAACTATCATATCTCCTGCACAACAGGTTACAAGTGAGCCTAGTAGCAGAGTGCTCTTTGAAATATGTTGTTCAGTCCTTAAAAATATCGGACTGACATTGCTTAACAAGAGTGAGACTGTACAAGCAGTAACCTAGTGTTATTCCTGCCCAGAAGCAGTCTAGCTCTACTCAGATGTCTCCTCATACACACACTGCTAAGGTGGAAGAGGAAGGAAGTTCATGTCAGACCAAAGAGCCCATTTAGATTGGCTTTGGCTTAATGACTTATGAGCAAAAAGTCATAAGTTAGGATTCTTTAACTTATAGCTTTTGGCTTCTTTTTGTTGTCTTGCCTTCAAAATAAATGTTTATAAGTAGTACTTAGGAGTCTGCGATTTTACAGACCAAAGTGTAGCTACATTTTTTGTGATTATATTGTTTATGTAAGGTATCTTGCTCAACAACAAAGATCAGACAGCTAATTAATTATAATCATATATTGTACCACATCCATGAAATCCTCATCTTCAATATTCTTTATGCAACCAAAATCAATTATACCAATTACTCTCCTTTTTCACACCAAAGAAATTTCTCAACATATGTGGTATGAAACCATGGTGATTTTACCAACCATAAATGGCAAATTATATTTATTTTTTTAATTTTTTATTTGGTGATAGATATTTATATTGAGATTCGTTACGTTTGTATTCATGTATTTGTAGGGCGACACTCTTAACATGATACTTTTTGTCATTTACCAAATCTGAAATGGAATAGGAGTTGATTAACAGAACCCAATTTTAATTTAGTAATTGAAAAAAGGTTTTACTAACAAAATTTCATTTTTCTATGAACGTACAAATTCACAGCTACAAAAAGTCAAATAAAATAAGATTTTGAAAAAGATAACTACTTAGTAACGGGTTCACAATTCAATTTTTTTTATCTATTTCAATGGATTTTACGTTATAAATAAACTTCGAGCAAGAGTCATCAAGTTCGAGAAAATCACATACTAGATTCACTTTTACCTTTTGGAAAAAAAGTGAAAACTTTTAATTATATATATCTTAATAACAAAAAGAGCAAACATTAAATATGCATAATTTGAAAAGATATAATACAAATAAGAGTTTCTAATGGAGTAATATACAAAGTTAATAAATGTACATGCACTCTTCAAAAGACTAGTAAATTAAATAACCTGAAGATAATAATACTACTAATAAAAAGACAACTAAAAAAGAAAGATGCCAAAATGTGTGGAGGCACAGTGGGTTTGTCCCTTATGCGTGTTGTCACAATAATTAGTACAAATCCCTTTGTACCATTTGGAGAGTCTGTCCTCCTACTTTACCACTACCAATACCCCAGTGGCACTCTCAGAGACACCATTTTGTTTTTGCATGTAAAACTGAAAGCAGGCTACTATGCACACAGAGAACATTAAGCTTAGTTGGTTTTGAGACTTTCTTGAAGCTTTCTTTAAGTTTTCCCAAGAATACAAGGTTTGTTTTCTACTCTTTATTTCTAATGCAAAAAACCCTTTTTGGGTATGGCAACTATTTGTGTTTTTCTTTTGAAAAGTTAGAATCTTTACAACTTTTTCTGTTTTACAATGTGGTTTGCTTGGTTAATCTTTTCCTTTTCCAATCTGTTTCTTCAGATTTTTTTTTTTCGTCTTCTTCAGCAGTGTGATTTAGGGGGTAACTGAGCTGGGTTTTCGTTCATTATGGGCTAGAGAAATTTCCTTACTTGTGCAGAGCTAAGTATTAATCTTTAGTTGAAACTAAGAAAAAGAAGCAGTTCTGTTTGAGAGTAATGGGGTTACAGGGAAGGATAGGGGTTTGCTAAGAATGCGTGGACAGAGTAGATACATAATGTTATTTCTGTTTTTTTGGAAAGGCCTTGAGGACACCCCACCTGCCAAAAAGGACTTCCATATAAGTAAAAAGTGTTAACTGGTACTCAACATATGAGAACTATACTATTGTGGTATTCAAGTATTGTTAGCTGGTCTTGATAAATGGTGATGATTGGTATTTGGTATCGTATCCCAATTTACTTCTGTATGATGTTTTATGATGAATACAAGTTTGTCTGGCATTTTGCTTATCCTAAGCTTATGAGTGGTTCTATTTGCAACTGCAATTATTTGCTACTTGTATCTCTGAACATGTTGTGGTTTTCTTGTTGGTCTGCATCTTTCAATGTGGATCATTTCTCTAATATTTGTTACACTTGTTAATCCACTTACTATATATCAGTAGCTTTGTTTGCATCCCTGATTATTGTACTTATCTAAATTTTTTCGCACGTGCTTTGATGTTTTCCTCTAGTTTGAATTTTTGAGCAGAGTGAGGTTGTTTCTTCTCACTGTTATGTGGATTCCATGGTGTAAATAGGGGTTAAGACCTGAATTTTAGTTCACACATTTAGAGGATAAAGAGTTTCTTTTCTTGTGTCAAAATTTCCCAACTATTTCTTCATTAACGGAATCGAATTATCTCAGGATTGTGAAAATGAAGAAGGAAATTTGGTTTCCAAGCAGTGACATGCTATATGAAGTACTACCGAAGTTGTCCACTAAGGATTTAATTAAACTGAAGTGTGTGTCAAAGGGATGGCAATGTCTTATATCCGATCGCAGATTCATCCAAGACCAGTTGAAAAAGATGGAGCCTCTCACAGGTTTCTTCTACCAGGGTACGTACCAGTGGTGTGATGAAGATTATGACTGGATCAGCTTCATACCTATAGAAAGAGTTACCACTGAAGTCCATATTGATGTTCTTGATTTCCTCCCAGAACGTATTGTCATCCTGGATTCAAGTTATGGACTTATATGTTGTCGAAGTAGCTTTCCTTGTCATGTTCCTGTAATCTACATCTGTAACCCTCTGAATAAGGAGTGGAAAGAACTTCAGTGGCCAAATCCTTCCAGAGAAAGCTTCATAGCCTTGGTTTTTGATCCATTCAAGAACCCAATTGATGCATTCACAAATTTTAAGGTTGTCATAGTTAGCCAAAATGAAACTAGCACAGAAGGAGATGGATCTTTCTCTTTTAACATATATTCATCAGCATCAGGAGAATGGAGAATATCAGGAGAGATTTGTCTTTGCAGTCACAACGTGCAGAAAAAGGGATGCATCTGTGTGACGGGGATTTTGTACTGGCTGACTGATGGAGACGAGATACTTATGTTTGATCCGGAAAATGAGATATCTTGGTTGATAACAGTGCCACTTCCCACCACCCAGTTCAATTTAACACCCGAGATGTGCATTGGAGAAGCTGAAGGGAAGTTACATTATGTATTGATTTCTGAGCACGGACTTCAGTTGTGGGTGCTAAAGGATCACTTTACTTCTCAATGGGATCTTTCTTTTACAATCTCACTGGAATTGCTAGAAAAAGAAAACGACAACTATCTGTTCAGGGTAGCAGAAAAGTTGACAAACAACTACAATCCCGTATATCCTTGGATTGGGACTCTAGCTTTCAAGGACAATATCTTGCTTATGAGGGTTGCAGCTGATATCTATTTGTATCAATTTGAAACAAGGAAGATGCGACACCTCTGCAGCCTTTCTGCTCTTGCGCCAAAGCCCTTTTTTTCTGCTACTGTGGTTCCATATACAATGAGCTTAGTTCCTCTTGCTTAGGCATAAAAAAGTCACTCTTTTCTCCTTTTGGTTTAGCAATGTACGTAGGCTAGATTACATGTTCTTTCTGAATATGCTCGGGATATCCATCAGTTTTTGTTCCATCTTAGGGTGAGCATGTTTAGAAAGGCTTTAACTACACTAGTTTTTAATTATATGGAAGTGCATATGATGCTGAGACAGAGATATTAAACAGTAAAGTAACAATTACGTTGTCTTAGGTTTACTATATTATGATCTGATGTCAAAGCTTTAATATATCTAAGGCATACCATGAATAGTTTGCTCAGTTGATGTGCTTTTCTTCTATTTTATCAGTACTATATATAGTCAGGCTTCACTCTGTTAAAAGGGTTTATTTGGATTCAAAATTTAAGTTGGTATTACTAGAGGCATATATATAGCTACACATATTTCTTGTTTTGTTTACAAAGATCACCGTATGCTTCCTTCTAAACTCAAAAAGCTCACACCTTTACTAATTGGTATACATAATGAGCCCTGTTTTTCTAAATTTACAACAAAGAAAAACTATGGAGCATCAGTGACCATGGGAATCATATGGGACAAGAACCAAGAGGAGGAGGAGAGTAAATATTCAAGTATACTGCGTCAATGTGTGGAGACATCAAGATTGGATAACGCCAAAGCCATTCATGCGAAACTGCTGAAAAACCCTGGCAGCACGTCTTCGCTATACTTACACAACCATCTTCTAAATGCTTATGTGAAATGTGGTGACACTGCAAACGGATTCAAACTGTTTGATGAAATGACTCACAGAAATGTGGTGTCTTGGACTGCCCTCATTGCTGGCTTTGTGCAAAAGGGCTTCCCTATTGAAGCTTTCTCTTTGTTTGCCCGTATGCACCAGAGCGGGACGAAGCCTAACGAGTTCACTTTCGTGAGTGCCCTCCACGCTTGCTCGTTTGAGGATAGATTAAGCTTGACTAATGCATACCAAGTATATGGACTAATTACAAGACTTGGATTCGAATCTAATGTTTATTTAGTGAATGCTTTTGTGACGACTTTGATAAGGCACGGTAGATTAGATGAAGCATTATTGGTTTTTGAGTGGTGTTCCAATAAAGATATTGTTACTTGGAATGCAATGCTAGGTGGTTGCATGCAATTTTGTTGCTCAGAGGTACCAAGGCTTTGGTACAGGATGATCCACGAAGGAGTTGTACCAGATAAGTTCAGTTTTGCTAGTGTTCTTACTGGGTTAGCAGAGCTTTTTGTTCTTGATTTGGGTGTGCAAGTACATGCCCAGCTTGTTAAGTCTGGTCATGGAAGTGAGATGTGTGTAGGGAATTCTTTGGTGGATATGTATTTGAAAAATCGAAGTTTGAGTGAGGGTTTCAAAGCATTCGAAGAGATCTGTTTCAAAGACGTTTGTTCCTGGACGCAAATGGCAGCAGGGTGTTTGAATTGTGACGAGCCAATTGAAGCTCTCAGGGTCATTGGAGAAATGAGGAGGACAGGAGTAATGCCTAATAAGTTTACTCTAGCAACTGCTTTTAGCGCATGCGCCAATACAGCCTCTTTCAAAGAAGGTGAGAAAGTTCATGGCTTGAGGATCAAACTTGGGGATGATATTGACGTCTGTGTAGATAATGCATTGCTCGACATGTACGCCAAATGTGGTTGCATGGATGGGGCATTCATGGTTTTCCAGTCAATGGGTGAACACACTACTGTTTCATGGACCACTATGATTATGGGCTATGCACAAAACGGATATCCCCAAAAAGCTCTTGAAATTTTCCATCAGATGAGGGAGGAAGGGGCAGAGCCCAACTACATTACCTTCATATGTGTGCTTTACGCTTGCAGCCAAGGAGGACTCATCGACGAGGGATGGAAGTATTTCACTTCAATGAGTGCTGACTATAATATTCTCCCCGGAGAAGATCACTATGCCTGTATGGTGAATCTCCTTGGACGTGGTGGACGCATTAGAGAAGCTGAGGAACTCATCTTGAGCATGCCCTTTCAACCCGGTTTGCTGGTGTGGCAAACGTTGCTTGGGGCATCCCGGCTTCATGGGGATATGGAAACTGCAAAGCGAGCAGCAGAACGAGCATTACAAGTTGACAAAGTTGATCCTTCAATCTATGTGTTACTGTCCAATACATTTGCTGGTTTGCAAAACTGGGATGGAGTTGGAACTGTGAGGGAATTGATGCAAAGCAGGGATGTCAAGAAAGTTCCTGGCTCTAGTTGGTTTTGAATGTCAAGTAATATGTGAAAAGCAAGTCGTCAGGTGGATCGACTCGTCAAGTTTTCATCGTAATAACCTCAAATCCTTTAATATCATGTTCAATTTTGCAAAAGTTTCAGTCAATTTAAACTTTTTTCAACTTGCTTATTAGTACCATATAGATTGGGGTTTATTGGAAGGACCATATAGACTAGAGAGCAAAATTTTCTTTTGTTTGAATGGTCCATTCTTTCAGAAAAACAAGTTCACGTGAATTCTTGCTACGTGGCTTAAAACACAATGCTTACTTATCCAACTTGCTGACCTCTTCGCCTCCTTTCCTGCATTATTATTTATTACTTCCTCCGTTCACAATGTCAAGTTTTGACATGGCACACCTATTAAGAAAACAATGATTAATGTAGCAAGATTATCACTTTATCCCTATTAATTAGGTAAATAAATTAGGG
>JBCEWC010018253.1:0-12061 GCA_038996855.1 Solanum aculeatissimum
CTTTTCATCTTCGTGTAGAATAACATTGAAATCCCCTCCAATTATCCATGGCATTCCATTGGAAGGTTCTACAAATTATAATTCTTCCCATAATTCCAACCTCTCCACCGGATTGCATCTAGCATACACAGCCAAAATGAGAAAAAACTTATTACTTTACCAGAATTTAACTGAGACTTGTTGAGTTGTGTCCAAAATCACCTCTGCTGTCCACTCCTCTCTCCAAAAATACCATATCTTTCCTGAGCAATTAACAGCAACATGGTTGAACCCCAATCTCCTTTTGTAATCTTCTATATCTATTGAGCCTCGGAAAGGCTCCATAAGTGCTATGAATGCATAGTGATTTCTCCTGTTCATTTCCATCAGTCTTTCAAAAGATTTTTGAGTGTTGACAGACCTAATATTCCAAAATAATATTTTCTCAATCATTGCAAACTAATAGTTTTATCTTTGCTGCTCCTTGTCTTGACCTGCAAAGGTAGAAAACTACTCTTTTTTATCTATTTTTAAGGCTATCTGTGTTCCTAGGGGATAAATCGCCTGCTTTGGTAATCTGTTGTATGTTATATTCTATGAACTCATCCTCCAGGTGATCCCTTTCTTCCACATCTGATGCATCCTCTTCAAATGACTGACTCTCTTCCTTGTCAGTATTTTCCCCGGTACCTTCCGCATGCACGTTGTTAGTGTTTCCGGGAGAGCACTCACCAAACAATTCTTCAATAGTGCCTTGGAATTCACCTACCACTTTGGTTTCTGATGATTCCCCTTGTGTTGTTCCATTATTCTTTCCCATGATCTGTGATGTAGTTACATTTGTCTAACCATTTTGTGTTTTCCCTTTCCCTGTGCTGCCATGATTTTCTGTCCCCTTCGAAACTGATTTATTCCTTTTATCTATTGATTCCTCCCTTATCACAATCCCCTTGTTATTCTTGGTTTCAGAATCCTTGGTCTTGTCATTATTTACCTTGGCTTCTTCTTTCCCTTGTTCGCATTCCTGAAGGGCCCCAAAAGGGTTATTCGACCTTATTCCCAATCTAGTCCATACTTGTTTAATGTTCACCGTTCCACGTCTACCACCTTTTCTGTTTTTTGGTTCTTCAAATTGTTGATCGACCTTTGTATCTTGAAGTTCTTTCTCTTTGTTTTTCCCAAAATCCTTCCTCTCCTCCTCGTCTCCAGAGATATTTCTCTTCTCCATCTTCCAGTCTTTCTTTTCCGAGTATAATTCAGGATGAAGAACATAGCACTGTTGTTTGTCGTGTCCCTGTATCATACACATGGTGCAGTATTTGGGAACATAATCATATTTAATAGGAATTCATTTTTCAGTAACCTCTTCTTCAGCCCGACGAACTCCAATTTTGATCATTTTTGGGAATTCCTGCAGTAGATCCACCTCAACTTTAACCCTTGCGCAGCTTGGCCTGGTCTGATTTTTAGTGGCCATATCAACTTTCAATGGTTTCCCTACTGCCTTAGCTAATGAGAAAATCATTTTTTCCCAAAAATATTGGGTGGAAGTGATGGAAAAGAGATCCAAGCAACCGCCGTTGTGGTTTCCTCCTCTGGATCAAACATCGAATCCCATTTGAACGTTCTCATTGGGTACGTCCCACTCCTCTGTGAAATATAAAAAGTTGGTTTGGACAGTAAGTGTACATAGTCCTCCAAAAGTGAAGCCCTAATCAGGATATGCCTATTGCACAACAATCCGATCTTGCATTCTCCTTTTAGCTCACACTGTTTTTGAATAAGTTTTCTCAGTTCTTGAATTTCTGGCCAACAATACGAGAATTTTCCAATCACAACAAATTCCAAATTCTCGTTTATTATCATCAGCTCCACTTCATCTTGTTCCCAGATAACTTGTGGTTCCCCATGCAAATAGGTTATTGGTTTCATCGGTAATGATTTCACCGGGTCCTTGTGTTGCTTCAGTAATGCAGCGTAAGAAATAGGAAGATTACGTGGTCCTCCTTCCCCTGAAGGTTGACCACTGGCCGAATCGTCCATGGCCGCCGTCGTAGTCAGATTTAGGTTAAATGGAAATTACAGAGTTTATAGAGAGAGTTTTTTTTCCCGTTGCACTCCATTTTAACTCCAAATTCAGTTTTGTAACCTTTCCTAGAACAGATTCGACGTTCCAGAGCTAATGAATTTGATGGATTTCTGATCCACCACTCAAAACTCAGAATGGTACGAAAACTCACTTTTTCAACAACTTAAGCTTCCAAAAATGTCAAAACCCATATTTTCCACTTTTAAAACATAAGATCTCAGTTCCAACACACAAATAGATCAAAATAGGTCTAAAATAACTTACGAAATGATAAAAACAGTAATTTTCACAAATAAGCACAAAAATGACCAGTAAGGTTATTACAAAGAAAATAAAGTGAAATAATATTTTGTGATCAAATTGCACGCAATGAATATTTTACTTGACTAATCAAGTGTGTGTGATAATTCATTGTGATTGTGATTGTTATGTGTGACTTCATGTTGGATCGGGTATCATATCGGTACATTTGGATCGGTACCATGCCAGTACAATTGAATCGGGTGTCACATTGATACATTTGGAAGGAATACCACAATGGTACACTAATTATTGGAATAGGTACCATGTCGATACACTAATAATTTGGTATAAGTTTCATGAGAGGACCATTGATCGACGGTTACATTGTGATTGAGTATGTTTAACTGTCTAATGATTTAAGAGTTGGCATAAATGTGATGTGATTGTTGCTTTAATATGTTGTAGTTTCCTGTTCATATCTCATTTATTAAAAATGGCCTCATGATCCAATCAATACACTATAGTTATGCACTGATACTATACTTGCTCTTTCTTTGTTGAGTGCATGGCATTTTCTAACGGTTGTTGAGAGACCTCAATTAAGAGATTGTTGACTGTCAAATTCAAGAGTGAGTCAGTTATTTCGGGTTGATGTGAGTTCATCTTAATCTTAGTTGTTTCTCTTCACACATAGGCCTTTTTACTCTTATTTACTTATTAGTTTCAGGTTGCATCTTCTTATCTTAGACCTTTTAGATAGAAGTTTTGGGACAATGACTTTCAAGTTCTAGGGAATATTTATTTTTCACATTTTGGTTGATAGATTTTCTGAATTTATGGGACTTAGTTTTTAATCTATAATTAATCTGTTTTCACTTGTTAAGTGCATGTTTGGATTAATAGTTATCGTTGTTGAGTTAATATTTGATTCTCCCTCGGAGGGTTAGTATGAATGTTGGTGAGACATTATACAATTATTTTGATTGCGAGAAAAAGACATTATCAGATTTTAAACTGTATTTAATCTGTTTTCACTCATTAAGTGCATGTTTGGATTAGTAGTTATCCTTGTTGAGTTAATATTTGATTCTCCCTCAAAGGGTTAGTATGAATACGGGTGAGACATTATACAATTATTTCGATTGCAAGAAAGATGGATGGGAGACAACCTTCCTTTTATCACCCGATAGTTGAAAATAGAAGTATTTTTAGATACACAACGGGTTTACGAAATTAACAAGGAACTAGACTGTCAATAAGAGAGGGGAGCAACATGCGAAATGGAGTTGGTAGTTAAGATGATTAAATCTATCGTAGAATTGAAAGTACTTAGTAAAATTAGGAGGAGTCACTCTAATGAAACATCAACTTAGGAGGAACATCTTTAAAATTTTGAATAATAGGAGAGGAGGCATGCTGAATTTTACTACTCAAATCATTAGGGATCTCTTCTAATTGAATCAATAATTTTGCTTTCGTTTGATCATAATTTTTTAATGCATTTTACTTGAATTTTTTCAAGTTTTGTGTATTTTAAAATCTCAAAATTTGAACTCGAAGATAATTTTTTAAAAATTTATGATAAAATGCTAACTTGATATTCTAGCAAGAAAACACGCCTTAAATTTAGGTCCATCATTTAACAAAGGTAAAACAGATTTTGATTAAAAAATAATTGGGTAAACAAAAGATATTAAAACTAAACAACAGTGCATTGATTTGTAAGGACCAGATTGGACGTGTGATTTGAAAAAGGACTTTTACTATTTCTAGGAATGACTAAAGAGACCATAATTAATTAGGGTAATTAAACCGAAAGAATCCTTAATCATTCGTCCAAATATTATTCTGTAAAGAGGCAATGATATCCTACATCAATCCACAATTTAAAGTATATAAATTTTAAGAAATGAAAAAATTGTTTCAACTATGATTTTATAATATTATGCATACAAATTATTTTTTCAGTTGTTTCAATTACAATTGAACTATATCATCCTGATAAATTATTTTAAATTATATAAATACTAGAATTAAGATAAAATAAATACAAACTCATAAATTAAGTCGTTTTTTAAACTGAACAAATAAAATTAAATAATTATTTTAATATCTTTCAATACTTTAAAAAAAACACAATATAAATAAACCAAAAATTTTATGTATATTACTTGAAATTTGTAAAAAGTACTATAGATCACAATAATTATCAATTTAAAATTTTGATTTTTGAAATTTTATCAATACCACATAAATTGAGACAGAGAGAGAGTAACATAAAATGTACTATAAATCTTAGTAATTAACACCTTAAAAAATTACAAAAATATATAACTAGCACGGATACTTATAACTAGTATATATATAAAGAAAGAGCTGAAGATTATTAAATTATGCAAAAATTATTTATCCATCCTTGAGAGGAGCATGAAGAATGTAAGCAATGTGTTGAACCAAATTCAATATTTTCAAGATGAGATGTGTGGTATGGTTATGTGTATTAAATTCATTATTTTCAAAATGTAATAAATTCAATAATATAAATATAAATCCATCAAATGAAATCTTAAAATAAAGTGGAAATGGACAAAGGTAATATGAATTGAATGCACATACTGTGTGCACCGCTGTTCCACCACTAAGGCGATTTTTCTATTTTCTTGATTGATTAAATACTTTGAAAATTATTTTTGTAATAAGTTCTTTAAAAAAATATAACTTTATTAATAAAATTAAAAAAATAAGTGTCATTAATCACATTTCAAGTGTATTGTATTTGTTTCTACCACCAAAGGATGTGGTGCAGAGTGAATGAGGTTGCTCCCTTAATCAGAGATCTTAGGTTCGAACTCTGAGTATGAAAAAATTCTTGGCAGAAAGTGCTTCCTCCCAAATAGGGCCCTACGTGGCACTAATCTAAATATAGTCTGACTCCAATGTGAGTACCGAACACAAGATGGGAAATCAAAAAAAAGAAAAAAGAAAAGAAAAATGTATAGTTTCTTTCCTACTCACCCAACCCCTTGACTATCCCACCTCGTTCCATCTCAATCTCATAATATTTTACTAAATTACATATAAATATTTTTGAGGCAATTTCTTTTACTTACTCATTAAATATTAAAAAATAAGTTACAAAAACTATTATACATAAAACTATCGTTTAGAAAAACATTTTGTATGCTACCAAACACACCCTAAATCATTATTTCTAAAATGACTAGTACTACTGTTGGGGTAAGTGAGATTTATCACAAAAGTTTGGGCAATCAAATGAAGTGTCATGATTGCAAAGACCACAAGAGAAAGCAACCTCAGATTTAGGAATCATAAATTGATGTTCACATCATTATCTTTGGACTATCTTTTTCTCCTCTAATGGGCATTTCTGGGTCAATCAGATAACATCCTAATTGAGACTCCATTTTCCAAGTAATTTGTCAAAAGCTTTTGTCCTTACCTTGCCCATCACCTACATCTTATGCAAATAAAGACATTCTGATTAAAGAGTGATTGACATTCTGATTTATTTTTCTTTATTGCTTTATATTAGTAGTGGTAGTTTTTTATTTCTTTTTTTTTATTTTGGCCTTTTTCTTATTTTTTTTAAAATAAAAAAATTGGTCTTTTGGGGAGGGATCGCTATAGCGACGACACCAAGTTATCAGCTGAGAGAGTTAATTTTTTTAAGTTTAAATTTTTGACGGGGTATGCGGAATTCATCCGGGACCCCGTGAACACAAACTGACTATGCTACCCTACCAAAATCCACGATTTCTCCTTCTGTATTGTTGCTATTTGCTTAGCCTCCATTAGTTTCCCCCAAACACCCATTACTTACAGTTTCGGGTTGCGGGTCGGCTTGCCTATCAGCGAGTTATGGTTGGCGCCATCACGGCCTGAGAAATAGGGTCATGATATTTGCGTTACGTTAAAGTAAAATTAAAAATAAACTTTTTTAATGCTTACATTTTTTTGTTGCTATTTTTGAAAAAAAAAATCTTTTTTAATTGTTTCACTTCTTTTGTGAAATATTTTTTGTCATTTTATTATTTCTTATTTATTCTTTTATTTTATTAATGTGAAAATGCATGATAGTGAAATACATATCAATATCAATACATTACATAATTATTTATAAAACATTGATACAAGATTATGCATCACTTATATAATGTCGATACATTACATACCTATTTATATAATATCGACACACGTTTATATATGAATACATGTTTACATGCTATTTATATAATATTGATACGTGCTTTTACATAATTTATACAATGTCGATACATTATATAACTATCCATACAATATTGATATACGTTTTATACATATTTATACAGTATTGATACATGAAAATGTTTTTGAAAAAAGATCTTTCTATATATAAAAAGTCACAACAAAATAAAAACAAAATAATTTTTTACATAAAAAATAATGCTACCCGAAAAATACATGAAAAAAAAATTCTTTTTTTTTATATAAAAAGCCACAAAAAAATAAAAATAAATAATTTTTTCTTTAAAAAAAAAAGGATAAAATTTTGGCCTTGGGTTGATTTGAGCAAAAAGAGTCTAATGGTCTTGGGCTTATTCGAGCTATGTTGAGCCCATGACCTTCTTGAGCTATTTTCTGTTAAAAAAAAAAGAATAATGAGCTATTTTTCTTGTAATTTTTTTGTAACACCCCACAACTCTATTCTTGCGATCCAATTTTTTTTCCATCATAAATGCATAAACTTGAACTTAGTGATGCCTTACATGTACGTTTCAAGACTCATTCTTATATGTAGAAAGTCTATGAGAAGTGGATTAGGGTCATAAGAAACCTCTAGTATTTAGTCGAGTTCAAAATATTTCTATCGATTAAGTTTCTCGCTTTAGATTATACAAGAGTCAATTCTAAATGATAATACCTTTTAGCAGACAAAAAATTAAGTGTCCCATGACCTACCGAATCAAAGATCTTTGAAATATCTTTCCAACACCACCAATTTTACCTCATTTGGAGTTCTAAGTAAATGGTTATGACCGGTTTTCCAAGGACTACCAGTACAGAGTGAAACGACAACCTATCTTACGGGCCATTTGAATGACGACCCATCCTATTAACTCGTGGAATGACTTCAGAAAATCCATTTTTGAGTCCCCAACTTGACAGAGCCAACTACGGGTCGTAGATGCTTCTATGGATTGTGATTTGGGCTCGTAGAATGGATCTAGAGACCCCAAAATCTGCCTAAAACTTTACAGATGGGTTTCTACGAACCGTAAATTAATCCATAGACAGCCTAGGCAGTGTTTTAAAGAGGGTTATTTTGGTCTATTCTCACCCTTTCAAAGTCTTTGGTTTTATACCAAATTAAATCCCTAAATATATCTATTCAACCTTTTTACGCTAAAATATATTCTCAAACTTAGAGCAAGATTTCAAGGGGAGAAAAAATTAGAGTTTTAAGAGAATCTTGGGAGTTCTTCCAATCTATTCCAGAATTCAAGTCGTCCAGCTATGTAAGGCTAACTAGAACATGAATTGTGTTCTTCCATGTGTCCCATAACTCAAAGTGATTGAGTGGTGAATCAATTGAGTCTTCCATGAATGTTTCTTAAAACAATTCTTAAATCCTAATATATTCTTACATAATATTGCATGAATGATAATTTTTATAAATTAAATACTTGAAATAGATGATTTTATCTTAGAGGAACTATCACTATGCTCACCCAACTGGTAGCCGCCCAAAGTAGGAATCGAAGTTCACAAACTCCTACTTCTAGCTCCCAAAAGTCGGCTACTGCAACGAGGGTTAGAGATTATCTAAGGATGAACCCACCAGTCTTCACAGGGTCTAAGGTTGAGGAAGGCCCCCAAAATTTTATTGATGAGATATGGAAGGTGTTGAAAGCTATACATATGACTGAGATTGAGGGAGTTGAACTTGCTTCCTATCAGCTTAAGGATGTAAAAAATGTTTGGTACAATCAATGTGAAGAGAACCGATGTGAGGATGTGAGCCTGCCATTTGGGATGACTTTGAGAGTGTCTTTCTTGATCACTTCTTTCCACAAGAGTTGAGCGAAAAAAAGGTTGAGGAGTTTATTAACTTGAAGAAGGAAGGGATGGTTGTCAAAGAATATAACCTCAAGTTTATACAACTATCTAGGTATGCTCCATAGATGGTCCTTAACATGAGATGTAGAATGAGAAAGTTTATATCAGGCTTGGGAAAGCATGTGAAAAAAAAAGTGCAAAGCGACATTGCTGATTTTGTGCACGAGCATCTCTAGGCTTATGGTCTATGCACAATAATTTGAGGAGGATAAGAAAAGGGATAGGGAGAAACATTTGAGCAAAAAGGCTAAGTCAGCATGGCATGGACCTAGTAAACATAAGCAAAGTAAGGGGGATAGGTCCTATTTTCAGAAAAGGTCTTTGAATTATGCACCATCCTCAACAAGTGCACCAGCTTCGAATAACAGGTATTATCAGAAGTCTCAAGGTCATCAAAATTTTAGAGCTCAGGGTTCTCAATCTAAAGCTAATGTGACTCAAGATTTGAGAGGGAAACTATCATGTGGAAAGTGTGGCAGACTCCACCTAGGTGAGTACCGTGAGGGCACAAATGCTTGCTATAGGTGTGGATAGACTGGTCACTTCCAAAATGAGTGTTCAATGAGAAGGAGAGGTGATGGAGGTAATAAATCTCAGTCTTTGGCAGCACCACCAACCAAATGGTAATAAGAGAGGTACCATTACTAATATGGGCGGGAGTACAAACCGTCTGTATGCAATGGGAAATTGAAAGGATCAAGAAGTTACACTAGATGTTGTCACGACTATGCTTCAAGTCTTTTTCCATGATGTGTATGCCTTGCTTGACCCAGGTGCCATTTTATCATTTGTAGCTCCATATGTGGCTAGCAAGTTTAAGATCCTTCCTAAATGTCTTTTTCAGCGTTTTAGTGTTTCTACTTCTATTGGTGAGTCCATTTTAGCGTAAAGGGTATATAGAGATTACACGGTGTTTATCTATCATAGAGATACTTTGGTAGACTTAGTTGAGTTAGAGATGATTGAATTTGATGTGATTCTTAACATGGGTTGGCTTCATGCCTGTTATGCCTCTGTCAACTATAGAACCCGGATGGTCAAATTCCAATTTTTGAATGAGCCTATTATAGAGGGGAAGGGTAGTTTTATAGTGTCTAAGGATAAATTTATTTCCTACCTTAGGGCTAGAAAGCTAATCTCTAAAGGATGTATCTATCACCTCATGCGAGTTAAGGTTGATGATGTAGAGTCTCCACCTTTGAGTCAGTTCTGATTGTCAATGAGTTTTCTAAGGTCTTCCTTGACAATTTTCCTGGAGTCCTCCTTGTAGAAAGATCGACTTTGGAATTGATTTTCTCCACGATACTCAGCCTATCTCTATTCATCCATATAGAATGGCTCCTGTTGAGTTGAAAGATATGAAAGAGCAATTGAAAGATCTTTTGGATAAGAGATTTATTAAACCGAGTGTCTCTCCATGGGGCGTTCCTATCCTATTTGTGTGAAAGAAAGATGATTCCCTCAGAATGTCTATAGATTATTGCTAATTGAATAAGGTGACCATTAAGAACAAATATCCTCTTCCAAGAATTGACAACCTGTTTGACAAACTTCAGGGTGTCACTATTTTCTCCAAGATAGAACTCAGATCACGCTATCACTATTTCGATAATGGTTTTTTGAACCCGGTATGGTCACTTCGAGTTTCTGGTAATGTCCTTTGGATTGGACAATACTCCTACCGCTTTCATGCTGTCACATCCGGAGAAGATACCCTTGGCGTGATCGGCACTTGATGAACCATTGTTGATTCCCCAAGAGAATCATCTGGCCTCATCATTACATCAACTCGACAATAGAAGAACACTCAATAAAGGACATTAATTAGATAATAGACCTCTTATGTAAAAGAGATAGTTCCAATGATCAAGTTTGAAATAGAATAAAAATCAACAATCCTCTACTCAGTGTTTATGAAGACTCTAAACTCCTCTAGAAGGTGCCAAGACAAGCTCCAGGCTACCTAAAAAATGAAATACTATAACTACTCAACATGAAAAGGAAAAAGGCTCCTCCAGAGAGTAAGGAACGCTCACCAACTCTGGGTGCAGGGGAACTGAACCTCAACAGTGCACCTGTTGACATTCTCTATCACCTGTATCTATATCATAAACAATGCAAGCCCAAATGGACGTTAGTACATGGAGTATACTGGTAGGTAAGAATGACTAAAATAAACAGATAAAGCTCAACTCATCAGCTCAGAACTCAACACTATAATATGCAAGTTTAAAGTTCAAACCCATGCTTTGAAAATGTACTTTATCTTATGCAACTCAATTTAAAAACATAATATGCTCAATCAAGTATTGCTTGGAAGTTTCTCTAATCGACATAACTCCCACCACCATTAGTTTGGTGATGCACAATTATACCGATGTTGTTGTCATGCCATCTAAACTTGCCAAGGTAAAGAAAGTCAACATCTTCCTCTCTCTCTTTTAGATCCAAAGAGAATGTCCATTTTTTGGGACATGAGTCGTCAACGTTAATGTCACGATCCAGATGTGAGGCCTAGATGTGACATGGTTAAAGAGAACCCGAAATTCCCCGATCAAGCCATCATAACATCGTCACACACATCATCGGTTCGGAAGTGCGGAAGTAAACACGTAACACATAAGCTCTAGGGGAAACAGGGCTTTGGACTCAAGCTATGGGGATGTTGCCGGTAATGGGATGAACAAGAATCACATAGCACATAATAGTTATCTCTAAGGGGAGGGTAAGTAGGACTCAAGCTATGGGGGCATTCCGGGTTAGGGGACTTTCCACATAAGCACAAAATCAACACACCATTCCTAACATCAAGTTATAAGCATAATCAATACTATTTCCATAATCAAAGCTCATAAATCACAATATCTCAATAGTCATAATATCCAAAGAGTACAATTCAACGTACAAGAGTTTAGTTTGTCCAACAAGCCTCTACATAAGATAAAGCGGGGCCACGACATAGTTTGAGGCTCACCCTCAATACATAAGAAAAGAAAAGTAAAACAATGCTAGCTAGATAGAAAGTGGATATTTCCCTTGAACAAAAGGGCTCACCACAAACAATAGTCTTCAAGATGATCACACGTCGTCTGGTGGAAGATAGAGGTCATCTTCGGTCCCTAAATGGTTAGAACATGTAGACAAAGATTATGGGTTAACACATAATATGCACTAAGTATGCGGGCATGCAATGCATATGATGATATAGTATGACCAAGCAACATGACAAGGGGACAAGTGATACGAATGGAATGCACGGGATGTAACCTCAAACGATAACGGAGGAGACCCGAGAGAGCTACTACCCGGATCCGTACTACTTTCCAAGTAGATCCCTAGTCAACCCTTCATCAAGGGAGATAACCCATGGTGGCACATGGTTTGACGGAAAGGAGTATGTAACCTTGGAGATAGTCCACCCTGCCTCAAATCCCTTGGTACTAAGTCTCATCCCACGGGAATACATATATATATATATACATGCAAGCTTCAAATCAGAGGATTTACATTATTTCTAAAATCATGCATCATTAGTCAAAGCCAAAATCATTGATCAAAACCATATTCATGCTTAGGCTAAAAGCCAACAAGAGTTTCCAAAATCATTCTCATAATCATTTTCATATCAATGCA
>JBCEWC010018254.1:0-12061 GCA_038996855.1 Solanum aculeatissimum
ACCAGATCTCACAGTATTAAGAATATTAAATGATTAGTACAATTGTTTGGAATGTTAGGGGTATCAATACCCAAGGAATAGTGGATAGAATTAAGTCTCTTAAAGCTCTGCACTACATTGATTTTATTGCTTTGTTGGATCCTTTCTCTGACAACTCTCAAATTCAGAAATTCAGAATGAGCCTTGGTATGGACAATGCTATGCATAATCAGAATGGGAAGATTTGGCTTTTTTGGAATCAGGCTGTGGAGTCTTATATAATGAAGAGCAATTCATTACTTGCAGAATCACCCATACTATGTGGCAAACTCCTTTTATCATTACTTTTGTCTATGCTAAATGTAAGGATGTGCTTAGAAGACCCTTATCGGATGGTATGTTAAAGTTGGCTAACACTGATTCACCTCGGTGCACCATTGGGGATTTCAATGTTATTTCTTGCCCGGAGGAAAAGTTAAGGGGTCTTCCTTACAATATGAACAAAATCTTTGAGTTTATTGCTGTCACAGAAGCTTGTGGTCTTATGGATTTGGGTTTTAGTGGCCAAAAATATACTTGGTTCAACAAAAAGGTTTTTGGGGCTATGATTTGGAAAAGATTGGATAGAGCCATGGTTAATGATCACTGGCTTAACTACATGCCTCAGACTACTATAACTCATTTGTCTAGTATTGGATCTGATCATTGCCCAATGTTAATGGAAATGGTTAATTCTAATACTGCCCCTATTAACTATTTTAAATCTCTTAACTGCTGGGTTGAGCATCCTTCCTTTAAAGATACTGTGGCTAAATGTTGGGATAGGGATATGAGTGGGGATCCAATGTGGGTCTTTCATACTAAGCTGAAAAGACTTGCTTCAACTTTGAGTACCTGGTCTAGGGCTGTCTTTGGGGATATTTTTGCAAAAGTAAAGGACTTTGAATTGAAGGTGGCCCAGGCTGAGGAGAACTTTATCAATTGTAATTCTGGAGATAATAGGGTTGCACTGTATGCATTGAATGCTGAGTATATAAAATATTTGAAGCTTGAGCAGTCCATTTTAAGGCAAAAAACTCAGTTACAGTGGATAAAGGATGGTGATGCTAATTCCAGTTATTTCCATGCTTTGATGAGAGGAAGAAGAAAAAGGTTGTATATTCATAGAATCAAGGATGGAAAAGGTAATTGGGTTCAAGGGGAGGATCAGGAGGCCAGGTCTATTTCCATTTATTTCCAGAAGATGTTTACTGGTTCTGAGAAGCCCATCTCTGAGCATGCTATCCAATATATTCCTAATTTGATTTCACAGGAACAGAATGATAATCTGCAAAGTATCCCCTCTCTAGAGGAGGTTTATGTATCAGTTTTCTCTTTAAACCCAGAGTCTGCTGCTGGCCCAGATGGTTTTAATGTTAAGTTCTACCAAAGTTGCTGGTATATTATTAAGAAGGATTTGTTGGCAGTGATTCATGCTTTCTTTTGTGGACAATGCATTCCCAGATACTTCTCTCACACTTGCCTAGTCCTTCTGCCTAAAGTGAATAATCCTACTGAGGTTTCTGATTTCAGACCTATCAGTTTGAGTAACTTCATCAATAAGATTATCTCCAACTGCTATATTTAAGATTTTCTCCTATTCTTCTTAACATTATTTCCCCAAATCAATCTGGTTTTGTGAAAGGTAGAAGCAGTTCTGAAAATATCATGTTGGCTCAGGGGATCATTCATCATAGTAAAAAGCCTATGAAAGGGAGCAATGTGGTACTCAAATTAGACATGGCTAAGGCTTATGACAGAGTGTCTTGGGTCTTTACTTGTCTGGTTCTCAGAAGGTATGGTTTTGGGGAAACTTTTATTGATCTTATTTGGAGGATAATGTCTTGCAATTGGTACTCTACTATTATTAATGGAACCAGGTATGGCTTCTTTCAGTCCTCAAGAGGATTGAAGCAAGGGGACCCTCTCTCCCCTGCTCTTTTTATTGTGTGGGCTGAAGTTCTTTCAAGAATGTTGAATACCCTCATTTATCATCCTTTATATCAAGGTTTTTATATGGCTCCTCAGGGTCCTCAGATTAATCACCTTAGCTTTGCAGATGACATCATTATCTTTACTACTGGTAGAAGGAATTCCCTGAAAATGATTATGTCAATTTTGGATACTTATGAAAAGGTCTCAGGGCAATTGATTAATAAGAAAAAGAGTTATTTCATGGTTCCTGATTGTGCTTTTGAGACAACTGTGAGAAGGATCAAGAGATTAACTGGTTTCAGGAAACAAGACAGTCCCATGACCTATCTTGGTTGCCCCATCTATTTGGGTAGGCAAAGGATTTTTTTCTATTCTAAGTTGATCTCCAACATTGTAGCCAGAATCAAAGGGTGGCAGGCTAAAATGCTATCCTATGGTGGAAAGGTTGTTCTGATTAAGCATGTTCTCCAATCTATGCCTATTCACTTACTTTCTGCTATTATACCCCCTAGTACTACTATTAAGCAGGTCCAAGGTTTGTTAGCTGAGTTTTTCTAGGGGTGGAGAAATGATAAAAGGAAATTCCATTGGGCTTCTTGGAAGAATCTTAGTTTTTCTGTGCAGGAGGGAGGAATTGGAATTAGACCGTTGTCAGATGTTGCTACATCCCTTCAATGTAAACACGGGTGGATTTTCAGGACTAAAAGATCTTTATGGGGGGACTTCATGATGGCAAAATATTGCCAGAGAGCTAATTTAACTGTCAAAAAATTAGATACTGCCCAGTCTCGGATTTGGAATAGAATGCTTCAAAACAGACCAAAGATGGAACCTCATATTCAATGGGAAATATGTTCAGGGACAACATACTTTTGGTGGGACAATTGGCTAGGGGTTGGCCCCCATGCTCATCATACTGTTGGTATTTCAAGCCTAAATAATACTAGGGTGGCTGATTTCCTTAACAATGGGGAATGGGATGTTGATAAAATTTTGCAGGTAGCCCCTCCCTTCCTGATTCCTTCTATTTTATCTCACAATTTTTTGTACATTGCAGGTAAGCCAGATAAGGCTGTCTAGATTTTGAACAGCCATGGAAAATTCACTTGTTCCTCTGCATGAAATCTTATAAGGGAAAAAAGAAGCCAATCAGTTATTGATAACCGTATCTGGCACAAATTGGTTCCTTTTAAATGCTCTTTTCATCTTTGAAGAGCTATGAGAAGCAAATTACTTACAAATGAAAAGCTTATTGTTTTTGGCGAGCAGCCTACTGACTGTTTGTTTTGTTATAAGACTGGTAAAGACACTATAGATCATATTTTTATATCAGTGGAGTTTGCAAAGACCATTTGGAACTTCATTGGGGCTGCTTTTGGAGTGGACTGTTGTGTGCTTAATTTAAAGAATATGATTCTAAAATGAGGGGCTAGTAAAAGAAAGAATGGTGCTCATAAGTTACTCCTTCAGGCTGTCCTTATTTTTGTTTGTTGGCAATTATGGAAAAATAGGTGTGCTTGTAAGTATGATGGAAATAAATCTAACATTAAAAGAGTCAAGTTTGCCATCCTTAAGGATCTGTGGAGTCTTCTTACTGTGGCCATTCCTTATATTCCTTGGCCCATGAATTGGGTTGAGCTGGTGGATGTGACTGAGAAATGCATTCATGATGTAAAGATCACCAAGGTTTATTGGTATCCTCCTTCTCAAGGGCTGGTTAAGATCAATATTGATGGAAGTTGTCTGGACAACCCAGGCAGCATTGCCGCAGGTGGGGTATACAGGAATGGTGAGGGGAACATGTTTTTTACTTTCTCTTACCATTTGGGAAGTGGCACTAACAATATAGCCGAGCTCGAGGCAGCACTGTTTGGGCTGAGTTGGTGTCTGCAGTTGGGTTTTTTCTGAAGTCCAATTGGATTTGGACTCTGAATTAGCAACAAGGTGGATCAATAACCAAATACAATCTCCATGGTCGACGAGTCAAGTATTATTTAAAATTCATTCTATTATCTCGTTATTCTTGGTATTTTCTTGCAGACACATCTTTCGGGAAGCAAATCAAGTGGCAGATAAACTCGCCAAGCAAGGGCATCTTCTTCCTACTCCCAAGATTTATAATAAAGCCAACCAACTGTCTAATGATATTAAAGTTATTCTCTTAATGGACAAGCTCAAAATGGAAAATTTCAGAAGAAGGAAGATCAAAAGGATAAATAAGCCGCCTTGATTTGCTTTGGCTACCTCCTAGTCTTCAATGTGGATATGTGTCATGTTGATTCATAGCTATCTTGAATATATGGTTAGGTGTTTTTGTTTGCTTTTATGTAAAGGGAGAGTCTCCCTTGTTTATAGTTGTCCTAGTTAGTTTGCATGGAGAGGATTCCTCTCTTAGGCATATAGTTTCTAGGTTTGCATTGTGTATAAAATGGGGATAAGTTGGCTAACCTTAGACGGTTGGACGACTTATGTACCACCTTAGGCGGAGGTCAGGTCCTGCCCCCCTCCTTTTTGTATTGTTGTTTTTTATTTATAATAAAGCTTGGGGGTGCTGCTCAACCCCTGGCCGTTCAAGAGGTTGGGGACCTCTTGGCATAGGCCTGTTTCCCAAAAATAAAACCCTTTTCATCGATTCTGAAACTCTTCAATCCATTTTGAAATTCTCTCAAACCTCTTGGCCTCCATTGCTGAAAGCTTGAAGAAATTTGGGGAAAATTATCTTGGTGGTGAAATCCTTCAATTCTCTTGGTCAATTTGAAGGTATGTGGGTTTGATTCATGGTTTCCCTTTCATCCATAAAGACCCAAGGACCCTCCTCTTTAATTTATGATTTCAAGTTTTATTTAAGGTTGCGTTCTTTAAATTTTGAAGTATTTAATTGATTGGAATTATGTGCTGTAGAAATTAGGTGATTTAATATTGATTTTAGCTTGAATTATATGAAATTTCAATGGTTTTGATGATGATCAAGTTATGCATGTCCTTTTTACTTTTGAACTATGCATGGGTAGTTTCCAAATGATGACTTGAAGGTTGATTTAACTTGAATTTCTCATGAATTACTCTTGATTTGAATTTAAAGTATGAATTCTAGTATCCATGCTACTCCCATTGTTCCTCATTGCATGTACATGCATGATCATGAATTTTTATGAAAGTTTTGATGTGGGATAAGTTCCAAACATGTTTATGACTATAATTTTGAACAAGTATGGGTTATAACTAAGTTGTGATCATACTAAGTCTATGATATGACTCTTTGAGAACCATGGGTGCTTGCACCAATATGATATGACAAGTATGGAACTACTCTTATGCATGAAGTTTGACATGAAAGTTGTTTGGCTTTTTAGCCCATGATGCATGATTATGAAATGTATTTGACTCTTGTTAAGTATGCATAAGAGTAATGAAAGTGATTTTGACCTTTAAGCCCAAGCATGCATGATTTGATGTTCAAGTGTCAAGTTTCTATGTTAAAAGCGTGTATATGTATATGTATTCTTGTGGGATAATGACTTAGTACCGAGATGGATTGGAGTAGTAAGTGGGCTATCCCCAAGGGTCCCACTCCTTTCCCGAAACTATGTGCTAACGTATGTTGCTACCAAAATAGCAGGCCCATAAGGTATGCTTTGATATGATATACTATGTTATGTAAATCCTTCCGAAATGGGAGACCTGTAAGGAAGGTGGCCATCACACAGAAATAGGAGGCCCGTATGGTGTGGTGTAGATTACCTTTGGCAAGTAATCTTCTTCGATCCAATGGGGGGCCTTATTGGGCAAGTTCATGTTGTAGTTCACATGGATTTGGATGTCAGTTATGGTTCCATCCCCTCTATACTAAGCATTATGGAATTTCATGCATCATGATCACCATGGCATATTCATATATTATTCTTTCTTGTACTCACTTCTATATATGTTCCCTTGCCATGTAGGTTGTTATAGGTTCATGTACATATGCATTTGCATGCCCGCATACTTAGTACTTTATTGTGCTAACCCATACTCTTGTCTACCTGTTCTAACCATGTAGGTACTGGTGATAATCTCTATCTACCTTTGTACGACGAGTGATTATCTTGAAGCTATTTTTCTTGTGGTGAGCCCTTTGTCCAAGGGCAATATCTATTTTCCCTCTCCCTTTTACTAGTTTACTTTCTTATTCCATGTGTTGAGGGTGAGCCCCAAACTATGTCGAGGCCCCGCTCTTTCTATGTAGGGGCAATGTTGGACATACTATACTCTTGCACGTTGTATTATGCTTTTTTGGATTGTTATGACTATTGGGATTATGTTATGGAAATGATGTTTCGATTATGCTTATGTTGATTAGATTGCGAATGGTCAGAATGTGCTTATGTGGAAAGTCTCATAACCCCGGTGTGCCCCCATAGCTTGAGTCCTACTTACCAGCCCCTTAGAAATACTTGCTATATGCTATGTGATTCACGCTCATCCCATCCCCGACAACATCCCCATAGCTTGAGTCCAAAGCCCTGTTTCCCCTAGAATAATGTGTTATGTGTTTAGGTTTCCGGGCTTCCGAACCGATGATGTGTTTGATGATGCTATGATGGATTGATCGAGGGCTTTTGGGTTCTCCTTCGCAAGTTCATATCTAGGCCCCTTATCGAGTCGTGACATTGCTTAATGGGTTAGATGGGTTTGTGTTTTATTGTGATGCTTCGCGAATTGCGTTGGGTTGTGTGCTTATGCAACATGGCAAGGTGATAGCTTATGCGTCAAGGAAATTGAAGGTGCATGAGCAAAATTATCCGACCCATGACCTTGAATTGGCGGCGGTGATGTTTGCTCTAAAGATTTGGAGATATCATCTATATGGGTTCACATGGATGATTTCATCGATCACAAGAGTTTGCAATATGTGTTCACCCAAAGGGATCTTCACTTGAGACAAAGGAGATGGTTGGAACTTCTCAAGGATTACGATATGAGTGTCCTTTATCATCCTGGCAAGGCGAATGTTGTAGTGGATGCCCTTAGTAGGCTATCTATGGGAGGTGTGTCACATGTGGATGAGGGGAAGAAAGCGATTGTGAAGGATATGCATCGGTTGGCAAAGTTAGGTGGAGTTACAGAAATTGGTTGCTGAAGGAAAGATTGAGGTTTTCTCCCAAGGGGGAGATGGTGTGCTACGATACCAAAACCGATTGTGTATTCCAGATGTTGACAGCCTTAAAGAGATTATCATGAGAGAATTATAATTCCCAATATTCTATTCATTCGGGATCCACAAAGATGCATCGAGATTTAAGAGAGTTGCATTGGTGGCATGGCATAAAGAAAGACATTGCTAAATTTATGTCAGAATGTCCGAATTGCCAACAAGTGAAAGTTAAACATCAAAGGCCCAGTGGCTTGGTCCAAGATTTTGAGATTCTTACTTGGAAGTGGGAAGATGTGAATATGGACTTCATAGTTGGGTTTTCTCGTACTCGTAAATAATTTGACTCAATATGGGTTATTTTTGACCAAATGACTAAGTCAGCTCACTTCTTATCGGTCAAGACTCTTACAGTGTCGATGATTATGCTAAATGGTACATTTGAGAATTGGTGAGGCTGTATGGTATACCAAGGTCAATTATATCCGATCGTGGTACTCAATTCACTTCTCACTTTTGGAGGTCATTTCAAAAGGGACTTGGTACTAAGATCAAATTGAGCACGGATTTTCATCCCCAAACCGATGGACAATCCGAGAGGACAATTCAAACCTTGGAGGATATGTTAAGAGCTTATGTGTTGGAGTTCAAGGGGAGTTGGGATGATCATCTACCGCTTATTGAGTTTGCCTATAATAATAGTTTCCATGCTAGCATTAGTATGGCTCCATTTGAATCTTTGTATGGTAAAAGGTGTAGATCGCTGGTGGGTTGGTTTGAGATAGGTGAGGCGACATTGTTAGGTCCAGATTTGTATAGGCAAGTGAAGCAGCTTCGCAATAAGGAGGTGGTTTCGATTAAGGTGCTTTGGAGGAACCAACAAGTGTAGAGTGTTACATGGGATGCGGAGGTGAACATGATGGAGCGATACCCGTATCTTTTACGATCTACTCAAGCCTAACGTACTAGGTTCTATCCTTTCTAATGGTCCTAATTCTTTAAATTCTCGAGTTTCATGACATTGCATGCATACATGAGCACGAAAATGATTTGAATGATGTTTTGACATGAATTTTAGATGGCTTTGAAAATGATACATGATCCGTTATAAATTATGAAACCGTGTAGGAGGACTGAATTTGAATGGCTATATCTCTTGGTACGAGATGAACTGTGTGGATTATGACCTATCAAAACGAAGTTCTTTGAGTTATCTTCGAAACGCAATTGGTTTCACTCAAATCAGAGTTCGTATATTGAAGTTAAGGACATTTTGGTGGGACTTTCCATGAACTAAAGTGTTCTTGAAAGGGACGGCCAAAGTGGCTAAGGCAGGGCCATATGGGAGGGACCATGAGCCGTGGGAAGGCTCATGAATCATGAGGGGCGTTCATGGGTTGATCCTGAAAGTGGTGCTAGGTGAGTGGCCAAGGCTGGAACCAAGTGAGGCTCCACGGACCACATCACAGTCCGTGTGATGCCTCATGGTCTGTGAAGGCCTCTGTGGAGTGGTCCAGAGACTCATGATACCCCAGGGCCTGGACTCCGGACTAAGTGAGGCTCCACGGACCAGTGTACAGTCTGTGTGCAACTTCATAGACCGTGAGTCCTATCGTGAAGTGATCCAGAAACTTTTCCAAGATTTCATCGAGCCACATGGTAGGGTTCACGGTCCATAAGCCATTACACGGACCGTGTGGATGCTTTCGTCAGTGACTATTCTAGTTATTCCCTTTGTTTCATTAATGGTTAATTGGTAATTTCAATTAATCCTATGGCCATTTTAGCCTTTCTAAAGTCTCCTAAAACCCCTAAATTGAACCCTAATCCATTTTAATACATTCAAGCTCTCAATTCATCTCCCAAATTCTCTCAATTTTCTCTCATCCACCGTTGAAGACCAAGCTTGAAATTGGGGGAAATTCAAGTCTTCATCAGAATCTTCTCAATCTTCTTGTTAAATTCAAGGTATGTGGGTTTGATTCATGGTTTCTCTTTTAACCATGAAGACCCTAAATCTTTTTCCTGAATTTTTGATGAATTATGATTTTTCTTGAAATGGATCTTTTAAATTAAGAATGATTTAGTGCAATTGAGGTGTGGATTGTTCTTATTTAATGATTTCAAGATGGATTAAGCCTCTAATTGATGAATTACTTTGATCCAAGATGGTGCAAGTATGCATGTCCCCTTACTATTTGATTAAAGCATGGGTAATGTTAATTTGAGGTTTAATTGTTGATTTAACTTTGAATTTCTTATGGATTCTTCTTGATTTGGATTTAAATTGTGAATTCTAGTTACCCATGTTATTCTCATCATCAATCATGGCATTTGCATGCATGAACATGGATTTTCAAGAAGGTTATGATGTGGGATAAGTCCCAAATATGTTTATGAATATAATTTTGAGCAAGTATGGGTTATGACAAAAATGTGATCACATAATGTTTGAGAAACTATGGGTGTTTACACCAATATGATTTGACAAGTATGGAGCTACTCCTAAGCATTACATGAAAGTGTATTTGGCTTTTTAGCCCAATTAAGCATGATTATGAAAGATGTTTGATTTTTTAGTCACATATGCATAAAAGTAAAGCAAGTGATTTGTCCTTTAAGCCTAATTATGCATGATTATGATGTCAAGTGTTTCCATTCCATTTTAAAGGCATATATATGTATACGTATTCTTGTGGGATGACAACTTAGCATCGAAAAGGATTGGAGTAGTAAGTGGGCTATCCCCAAGGGTCCCACTCTTTTCCCTCAACTATGTGCCAACATAGGTTAGGCAACCGAAATGGAGGCCCGTAAGGTTTGCTATGATATGATATGATATGTTATGTAAATCCTTCCAAAATGATCGGATCATAAGAAAGGTGGTCATCACACCGAAATGATCGAGTCGTAAGGTGTGGTGTAGGTTACCTTTGGCAAGTAATCTTCTCTCATTCTATGGGAGGCCTCATCGGGAAAGTTCATGTTTTAGCTCACATGAGTTTGGATGTCGGTTATGGTCACATCCCCTATATTATAAGCATTACGGCATTTCATGCATCATGGATTTCATGGCATCTTGGTATACTATCCTTCCCTATATTCTCCTTCTATGTAGGTGCCCTTGCCATGTAGTTGGTCGTAGGCTCATGTTCATATGCATTGTATGCCCGCATACTTAGTTCACTATTATGTGCTAACCCATACTCTTTGTCTACCTTCTCTAACCATGTAGGGACCGAAGGTGCATTTCATCCTCCGCTAAACAGCTAATCAAGACTCTTGAAGTTATTGCTTGTGGTGAGCCCTATACTCCAAGGGCAACACCCACTTTCATCTACCATTGTCTTTACTTTATGTTCTTTTACTTTATGACTTGAGGGTGAGCCTGAATTATATAGAGGCCCCATCTTATCTTATGTAGAGGCATTGTTGGACATATCGTTTCTATTGAATTTTATGTTATGTGATACTTGTAATGATATGGTTATCTATGCTAAGTGGAGGTATCTTATGTTATGCTTCCATTTCCGCTTATGCTATTATGATATGATTGGCTTGGGAATGTGCTTATGTGGAAAGTCCCTAACCCTGCTTGCCCCCATAGCTTGAGTCATACTTACTCGCCCCTTAGAACGTAATTGCTATGTGCTATGCTATTCATGCTTATCCCATTCCTAGAAATATCCCCATAGCTTGAGTCCAAAGCCCTAGAATCCCTTAGACTTACGTGCTAATTGTTTAATGTACGTGCTCCCGATTTGATGGTGTGTGTGATGATGCTATGATGGCTCGATCGAGGACTTTCGGATTTTCCTTCACCATGTCACATCTAGGCCTTACTCTCGGGTCGTGACATAATGAAACGAAGAAGAAAACAGGAAACTGTCACTGAAAAAGTGCACTACATGGACCGTGTAGTGACTCATGGTCCATGAGCTTGCCGTGAGGCCTCACTTTGATGACGAGCTTCAATCTAGCAAGGATAGGAAAAATTGAAATGTCACTCACACGATCAACTTCATAGACCATGAAGGGCCATAAGGTCTATGAATCCTTTCCGTGAAGCCACACTTGGAACCAACTTTTCGACTGAACATTTCATACTTAGAAAAAGTTCTCTTATCGCAACCACACAGCCAGGCACACGAGCCACGAGGCTTCACACAGACCATGAGGTGGTCCGTGGACCTTGCCTTGGCTCAGAGCCTTGATTCAAGGACTTGGCTGCTCACTAGAACACCACACAAACTTGTTCACGTGTCTTGAGCCTCCACACGGACCGTGAACCCTACCAAGAAGACAACACGATTTCTAGAATGTTAACCTTATACATAGAATCGATCCATAGGCCAAGTCCATCCCGAAACACATTACCACGCCTCGTGAGAGTTCACACGACCTGCCTCACTGACCATGAGGCTACACAAGGCCCGTGGTCCTGCCGTGAGGCAGTGCCTTAGCCAATACCCCTCTTCTCTTTTTCCAGAATGCTTTCTATGTACAGGCAGTCTCACTGTGAAGGTCATAACTTCCACATCCAAACTCCAAATTGAGTGAAACCAAGTGCGTTGGGAAGATAATCTAAAGATCTTCGATTTGGTTGGTTGTGATCCATACAGTTCTTCTCGTACCAAGATATATGGCCATTTAAAGTCATCACTTCTATAAGACATCTAGCAAGACTTAACCAATGCGATTTCTTCCAAGACGATCATGCAAGAGAGAGTCGGAAAACTCAAAATCTAATCAATATAGAAACAAATCAGCCCTCAAACAATATCACAGGGTTTGGAAATTTTTGGGTTGTTACATTTTTTCACTTTCCCTTTTTGAACTATTTCACCTTGTTGACTGTAACAACCCAAAAGTTTTCAAAATCTACATATGGTTGGCGTTCTATGATGTACTACAAGCCATGTATGAGTTTTGGTGGCCACGGGTTGAGTTTAAGTGGCCAAATGCAAATTGGGC